>PVLD010016783.1:0-43873 GCA_004027595.1 Dinomys branickii | reverse complement strand
GTTACTCAGGTTACACAGATGATGGCCCTTTTGATCAGTTCGTTTTTTCTCCTCCCTCATCTCCGTTGCCCTACCACTCAATCAGTTATCTTCCCTGTGATAATAACTGTACTCCTGGGTTTATCTATATCCTTGGACTCTCACCTTGGGAAGAGATATAGCTGCCTCAGACTATACTATAACATACAGGGGTGTATACGAACTGCCATGGTTGGAGGTGGGAAAGCACATATGCTCACAGCGGACTGCCCGGCTCCACCCTGTCTTCGTGCTATGGGTGGGGGCGGGTCCAGACCATGTGGCTCCAGCATTACCGTTCCCCACCCCTTAGAGCTGGGCAATGGGTCTCCGAAGCTGAAGCTACAAATGGGCAAGCAGAATTGAGCAAGTTCTCTTATGGATGAGGTTAAGGACTCACAGTATAACTTTCCCCACATTATATGACCCAAAGCAAGTAACAAGTCAACCATGAGAGTTAATTTCATATGTCAACTTGGCTGGCCACAGGTATGTGGTCAAACATGATTATGGATTTGTAGATATTTTTATAAGGATTGTTTGGGTTTTGTTTTGTTTTGTTGATAAGCTTAACATTTAAATCACTAGACCTTGAGTAAAGCAGATTACCCTCCTCACCTAATCAGTTGAAGGCCTGAATAGAACAAAGACTCACCTCCCCCCAGCAAGATGGAAATCTCCAGTGCAATACCTTCAGACAGAATCTATAGCTCTTGGCTCTCCAGACTTCTGGCCTATTCTGAAAATTTTGAATTTATCAAGCCTCTATGACTGTGTGAGCTAACTCCTTAAAATAAATCTCTCTATAGATACATATCCTGTTGGCCCTGTTTCTCCAGAGAAGCCTGACTAATGCAGTCGCCCAGGTTCAAGGGGGTGGTTCAAAGCCATGTTGCAAAGGGCACAGGAAGGAACTAACACAGCCGTTTTTGCTAATGAGCCACCGCAGGCTGGTGCAGAAATGAGGAGGGAATGAGCAGGGGCTGGAACTGCAACCTTTCCTGCATCTGCTCAGAATCCAGCTGGTAGGACAGGGGAAACCTGCCACTTGTGGCCCTAGGGCAAGGCCAAGTGCCATATGGGACTTTTAGAGCCTAGGGAAACCTCTGACACACAAGTTTTCTGGGCCAGTCAGGTAGCCAGTCAGCCCATCCCTGTGGGTGCTTAAGGAGGGACACCAGAGTGAGACATGGAAATGTGTCTACCCGCTTAGACTAGGGGCTCCCTGAGACCTATGCTGTTTTCCACCCTTTACTCAGAATGCAGTGGAAAATGGAGAATGCTGTTCCATTTCCCCTGCAGGATATAATAGGTTCCAGAGTGGCCAGTGGCCTAATCCCCTTGTATGTCCACAGAAGTAACTGACATGGTGACTGGCACGTGCTGATCCCCTATATGTGACCCCTGAAAGAACAAACAACTGGATAGCTGGCTCGTGCCAGATACTCCTCACAGAGCCTTCAGTGCTGAGGCCTGAGAAGTCTGTGCCTAGGTGCAGAAAGGAGTCTATGTTTCAAGTAACCAGGACGAGGGGCAGGGGCTGACCTGCCCAGTCCTCTGTGAAGCTGCCCTCCAGTCCCATGCTACCCCTGTCCCATTGTCCCCACCTCTGCATGATCTTCCCCAACAAGGTGACCAGTGGTCAGTTCCCAGCCCCATTCATTCTTAGCTTCCCCTGGTCCCAGGCTCTGTGAGCCTCATGCAGGCCCTTGGCCTCAGTACACGTCCTGTCCTGCAGGCTTCCCTGTCCTGCCTGCTGGACTCGAGCAGGTGCAGCAAGTAGGGCTGGGAAGGAGTCAGACAGAAAATGCAGTAGGTAGCGAGGGGCCGGCCCGTGAGACACCCAGAGAGGGGCCTCTCATGCCAGAAAACTCCTGAAAATGGGCTGAGAAGTATTGAAGGATCCCAGCATTCTGAGAGGCTGAGGCAGAAGGAACACAAGTTTGAGACCCTCTCTCAACAAAGCGAAAGAAAGAAAGAATGCAGTAGGGGCTGAGAATGTAGCTCTCAGTAGTAGTGTTTCTGGATTTTCTCCTTAGCAAGAGAGAGACAAAAAGAGAGAAAAAGAGAGAGAGAGACCCTGTCTCAAAAAATAGAGTTGAAGATGTCACTCAGTGTGAGGGCCCTGAGTTCAGCCTCTAGTACAGGAAAAACATTGTGGAAGATCCTGGGCCCACAGGCTCTGAGCCCCAGCCCTGCAGGTCACAGGTCTGCCATGTGATTTGGGGCTGTCCCTTCGCTTCTCAGGGTCCCGCGTCAAGGGGAGATGAGAACCATCAAGACTGGGTCCCTCTTGGGGCTCCCTCCTTAGGGCCATACCACTTCGGGGAGCCCCAGCTGCTTTCCACCCAAGCATCTACATGCCCCTGCCTGGGGCTGGCTTTCCTGAAGTGCAGAAGGCCAGGAAGCAGGCAGAGATGCAGGGAAATATCACGGATGGGTCAGGTCCGCAACCTCCCAAATGAGTGGATGGTGAAGTCTTAAATAAAAGAGACAAGTGGTATGATTTTAGGGTCCCAGGAGGATCAAAGCCCTCGAGTAGAATTTGAGATTCTCTGGGGGCTAAGGCAAACAATTTCTCTCGGCACCATATTTACTTGGATCTCAAAGAAAGGGGATACTGAGGAAAGCATAGAAACTGAGCCAGTTTGAACTTGGGAGACAGTTCAAAGACTTCCCCAGGTAGTAAAGTATGCTAATTAGGAGAGTATCTTATCTCCAGGTTGACCTTCACCACGGGATGAGATGCCTGCAGTTACAGACTCTATTTAGTTTTTTTTTTTCTTTGACTCTATTTAGTTAATTGGAGTTGGAGCCAGGTGTCCTTACCTGTGGCCTTGTCTTGTCCTTTGAGACATCACAGCTTCACAGTCCACTACAAGCCTCAGCCAGGACCAGTGACTCATAGAGGTTCATTTACTATGAGTCCGCTGCCCATCTCTAGACAAGGGGCCTAGGCCTGGGATTTAAAATTAACCAATTGGAAAGCCAATTGGCCAGCCAATTGGCTTTCCAATTGGTTAATTTTAAATCCTGCTCAGAGCTGCTTCATAGTAGTCTCCATCAAGGAAACTAACACCACCTCCATCTGTAGTGCATGGACCCTGGGACAGGATGACTCTGGTCACATGTTCTTCCCTGACATCCAGAGCTCCCCAACAGGACTCAAATCCAGATCCCATGATGGCAACTGGCTTAAAGATGCACTGTCTGAGGGTTCTTCCCTTCCCCTGTCACCCTGACCTACCTGCACCCAAAGCCTCGTCACAAGGGCTGTTTCTAGAGGATCCCCAGTGAAGACACCATCCCAATCCTGTGCGTGACACAAATAGCCTCCGATTAAGATGATCCCAGAGGCTCTGGGTAGGTAAGGTATCTGACCCAGGGCTAGGTGAGCATCTTGCCAGTCCCCCTCTCTGCTCTTCCCCCATGCCCTCAGGAAGGTGGCAGATGGTGCTGGTGGGACCTCTCTGTTTTCCTGTGGCTCACAGGAGAGAGACAGACACTCACATTCCAGAATGAGCAAGAAGTGAGTCATCGGCAGCTGGACACCAACTCCTCCCTGGCTGAGGGTGTTGCGACCTGCTCCTCCACCATTGCACCAGAGGAGAAGACTGCGAGGGGCAAGAAGCCAGAGGAAATTTTATTACCCAGGAAGACAGGACTTCCCTCTGGCTTTCCGCAGCAAGGGAGACAAGCATCCTTTGCCTGGTCAGGGGAATGGTCAATGTGCTGCTTTAGAACTCCCTTCAGACCCAGCTCAGACCTTCCATTCAGACCAGCTGTTCTCTGTCCAGCCCACTCTCCACCTCTAACTCCTTGCCTTCTCTCTACTGCAATAATCACCAGTGAGGCTCTGATTGTCTCCAGCTTTGAGTCTTCAGCAGCATCCTGTCTAGCTTCTGTCTCCTCTCTATCTCTTGTCCACTGCAATCCATCCTTCTAAAATGGATCTTTCAGGCAGGGGTATAGTTCAGTATTACAGTGGTGGGTAAGGCCCTGTGTATGGGTCAGGCCCTCAGTTCAATCCCCAGCATCACATAGACAAACAAACAAAACTGCACCAGCAGGATGTCACATGCCTGTATTCCCTGCTGCCCAGGAAGGTAGAGCAGGAGGATCACTTGAGTCCAGGAGTTTGAGGCCAACCTGGGTAATATGGTGAGACCAAAGGAAAAGAGGGAGAAGATCTTTCAAAATCAAATTGGCAAACTACAGCCCCAGGACTAAATGCTGCTGCCTGTGGGCTATTCTTATGTGGCCTATGAACTCAGCATGTATTTTACATTTTATTTTTGAACAAAACTATGCAGCAGAGATGTTTCCCAACTTCTGCTCTAAAGCATAAATTTCATCCAACTTAAGACAGTGGTCACCTTGCCAGCTCCATCTTGTACCACTCACTCTGATACAAAGCTTGTGCCCGGCATACTCACCTGCTCTCTGTTGGGCATAGTTGGCTACCTGTTCTTTAAACTTTAAACTTCTGCTCAAGATGTCCCTTTGGCTGGGTCTAGGCCTCTTGCCCTCAAATCTTGCCTTGACTTCCCCCTCCCTGCTTCCCATGGCAAGGCTGGCCCTGCAGGCTCCTACACAGGCATGGCTTCTGGCTGGGTTTGGCCATTGGGTGGGAGCTGGAAGTGTAGGAGGAAGCATTGTAGGACACTTCTCACCGGGGTCGTTGACTGTAGCTGGCTCCTGCTCCCAGTAGGGATGCCTCTCGTGGTTCTTGCTCCTACTGGGTGGTCTGCTTGATCTTTCCCCCTCTTCCTCTTCCCAGAGTGGTAGCATCTTCCAAGTCTTCCTGATCCCAGACGCTTCCCCTAACTGACTTCTCAGCTCTTCCATTATCTACACAACTAAATCCCTGCTTTGCATGTCTTCTGTTCAAATACCTCTGGTTTTGGTTTTCATGACAAGACTCTAATACATCACCCTTCCAAGCATTTGAAATCCCAAGACCAGCTCAGTCCTCTGCTACTATGCACAGAGCACCCTTTCACTCACTGCTTCTTGTTTTTGCTTTTTCTGTTTTTTGTTTTTTTGTCTTTTTGAGACGAGGTCTCCCTATGCAGTTCAGGCTGGCCTTGAGCTCACTTTGTAGCCCAGGCTAGTCTCAAACTCTCAATGATCCTCCTGCTTCAGCCTCGCAAGTGCTGGGATTACAGGCCTGGGCCACCGCACCTGGCTCACTCATTGCTTCTATAGGTGACTGGATGCCTATAGAGTTCTAGGCCATGGGTCAGCAAACCACAGCCAAATCTAGCTCACATCCTATTTCATAGATAGTTTTATTGGAATGGAACTATTTATACACTATCTCTGGCTGCTTTCAGAGAAAGAGTTGAATAGCTGCAGTAAGGATCCATGTGTGACCCCCAAAACACTAAAATATTTACTATCTTGTTCTGCTCAGAAAATACATTTGTCAAGCTTTCTTCTAGAAAGACCCTTGCAACTCCAAATGTAGGCAGGGTCAGTGAAAAGAACTTCCCCTGGGAGCTGGTTAGATGCAGAATCTCAGGCACGACCCAGACCTGCTAAATCTCAACCTGCATCTTAACAAGGGCTCTGCTGGTATGAGAGCACATTGAGATTTGAGAGTATGATCTCATGAAGTCACCCTCTTATCATAGCATGCATCCTACTCATCAGTCATTATTGATTAATTAATTATTAGTCTTCTTCATTAGAGTAAAGTTCAAGGATAATTATTAGTGTGTTGGTCTCAGTCAGATTCCCAGCACCTGATAAGACACAAACAAGATGAATGCAATAACTCTAACAGATAAATTATTCAAGATAACTTTAGAGGTTGAAAGCAAAGTGCTTCTGTATCAGTTAGGGTTTTACTAGAGAAACAGATATAAACAAGATTTATAAGAAATTGCAAGCTTGGCTTATGATGGTCAGCCACAGAGAGTGTCTGCACACTGGAGCCTGAAGGGTTTGGGCCAAAGTCTGGAGCTCACTGCATGATCTCATGCAAGTCCGTATCAGGAGACAGGTAAGTCCGCAAAGGAAGGCTGAAGAGTCTGAACCAGAAGGCTGAAGGATCCAAGGTGGAAGCTGAGGAGTCTGTGCTAGAAGCCAGGAGACAACATCTAAACTGAAGGTGAAGACTAGAGTTCCTCTGAAAAACAGAAACTTGACTTTTCTTCCTCATTTCCCTTTTCTATCTTTCAGGCCACAAGCCACCCGAAGATGGGTCCACCACACCGTAGGATATAGGCAGCTGCCCTAGGGCAGGTCCTCTACATGCTAGGATGTAGAATTACAGAGCCAATTTAAACTTCTAAACTTCTCAAGTTGATACAATCAATCAAGCACCACAGTTTCAAAAGGAGCAGCTGCCATTTTTTACGTATCAGATTGGGAAAAACCAGAACACACGGGGTTGGAGGCATAAGGAAAATAGCTCCCTCATGCACTATTAGCATAACCTCTTTGGGAGGTTTGTTCATCTTGTCCATCAAAAAGACAAACGCATGTACCCTCCATCCTGCATTTCCACCTGAAGGTCTTTATTTTTCTGATAAACTCACATTTGGGTAAAGTACAGGCTACTAATGTATTTATTGCACAAGAGTAAATGACTGGACACAAGTATCTATGAACAAGAGATTTACAGCGATTTATGGGTATAATGAAACTACCACTTCAGAAAAGTAAGACTAGCCATGCACAGTGATACATGCGTGCCTATAGTACTTGAGCCAGAGGCAAGAGAACGGCTTGTGCTCAGGCATTCAGAGCCAGCCTAGCAAAAATAGCAAAATCCTGACTCAAACAAAACTTAAAAGGATAGTGCATGCCTAAAATCCCAGCATTCTGGAAGGCTGAGGCACTAGAATTGCAAGTTCAACCCCAGCTCAGGCAACTTAGGAAGAACTTGTCTCAAAATAAAAAATGTTTAAAAGGGGCTGATGGTGTAGCTCAGTATGAAGGCTCTGGCTTCAATGCCCAACACTGAAAAAAGAAAAAAAAAAGAGCTAAAACACTCTCTAAGACGCATAAGATGCAAAACACAGAACAGCACATATCAGGTAGTAACCAAAACACATGATGGCAGGGCAGGGGAAAAGAGCAGAAAATATACATTTGCATGTATATCCATTAAATATTTTAAGGGATGTACACAAAACTCAACACTGGCTGGCCATGGGGAAGGATTGCTAGGTTGCTAGGGACAGAGATGGGAGAGGACTGTTCACCGTCTGCCCTTCGGTAGTTTGGGGATTTTCTTTACTTTGTTCATGCCTCCAACTTCATTCAACACAATATAATCCCCTCCAACTTCACAGATATGGCTGGCCATGTTCATGACCAAATCCATCTCTTAACTGGAATTTGCTTTGCTGGCCTAGCCCCAGCCCCTAGCTACAGCCCTTCATCTGTGGGTGTCTCTGTTGGTGTTATGGTTCAGATGTACAATGTCCCTCAACATTCCCATATGTGGGAGAGGTGATTGGACCATGGGGCGCTGTGCTCCTTGGTGGATTCATCCATAGGTGGGTTCCTAGCTGAGGGTGCTGTTTAGGAGGTGGGGCCTGGAATCAGGTGGGAGGGCTCAACCTGGAAGGGCATATCTCCTCCAGGCTCCGCACACACTCTCTGCACTCTGGCTGCCATGCTTGAGCACCTTGCCCTCTGTCAGGCCCCTCTACCATTCTATTTCTGCCTTGGAGCCCACTAACCATGGGCTGAAACCATGGGCCAAACTAGTCATCTTCCCCTTTAAGCAGCAGGGGTCGGGTATTATGTCTCAGCAACAGGAAAGTGAGTAAGGCATTTGGCTTTCTCTCTTTGAGTCTTACAGGTCATTCTCTCTCTAGACCTTTGGGCCAAGGCCTGCCAATCTCAGGGTGGCTGTGGTGGCAGTCATGACTCTGGGGCAGGTGGAGGTAATCACAGAGACACCAGATACACTCATTAGTATAGTACCAATAAAAATGTCTCCAGGAAAAATATTCTTTCATTTTCCCCAAGACTTGAGGGACTGCATAGCCTTTGTGGGCATGTTCTTGTCTACCATCTCTGCATGCTTAGGCATATGGCCATCCCTCCTGGCCCCCAGCACTCCTTCTCTCAAAAGAAATTTATAAAAAATAATCCAGTTCTGCTGGGGATATAGCTCAGTGGAATAAGCACTTGCCTAGCAAGCGCAGGGTCCTGAGTTTGATCCCCAGTACCACAAAAAATAATAATAATAATAATAATAATCCAGTTCTTTGGGGGTATCAAGATCACGGTGGCAGCAGGGTCCAAGGTACAGGCTGGAAAGGATATGACATGTGCAGCAAGGCCTCCCTTCCCTGGTTCTGTTTGAATTAAAAATAAACCCAGCAAAGGAAAATGTACCAAATAAACTGGAATACATACAGATATAGAGAGACATAGAGATATAAAATACAGCAAATTTTACATGTCTTTTAGATGCCACCCTCGAGCCTTTCTACTCATGATATGGTCTATTACTGCGTTCCACACCAGATGTACTGAATCAGAACCTTTCTTTCAACCAAGGAGCCCTAGGAAATTCAAATGCATGAGTTACACGCTGGTCCAGGCACAGAGAGCTCCTACCCAGCACCCCCACCTGGATGCTAGGGTCTGAGACTAATAAAATAGCTGCCTTTTCCTCCTTACTGCGGCTCCCTTCCCATGAGACACCCCAGCCCAGGCTGTTCCCATTAGGGGAGACTTTCAGCAGCTCCTCCCAGGCCCCCAGCTGGCCCAGCTCCCAGTGCCCTGGTGGGTCCCCAGCCAAGGAGACAGCTCACTTCCTTCTGTTAGAGGCACTCAGAACAGAAACACTGAAAAGTTCTCCACAACCCCAGATGTAAACTCTTTCTAACATGAATAAGGATGCATCTGTCTGGCTTGAGTTTATTTGGCATTGGTATTTATTTACGCATCTACTGGGGCCTCGGGGTACCTGGGACACTGACCTAGTGGTGGAAGAGAAATCTGCAGTAGCCGTGGGAAGAAGGTAGAGAAGCAGGAGCTTGGCTGCTGCTTCTGCATCCTTGACCCTCCTGGAAAAGCTCCAGGCCACATCTGGAGGCCACATCTGGAAGCTGTGATGCTGCTGGACTTTTCAGAACAGCAGGGAAAAGGAAAGAAGGAAGGGGAGGGAGATGTGCTGACGTGGGCCAGACCGCCCAGGAGTTTGCAAGCTGGGGTCAAAACAGAGAAGCAAACCCCACCCCCGTCCCTGTCCCCCCCCACCCCGCACTCATCTCACCCCACTCCCAGCTCTCTGACCCCAATGTGTGAGGACAGAGCCAGCCACAGCAGAGAACTGCACACAGCTACTGTCCTGAACCTCCCCTTCCTCCCTGCCCAAGCTGGAGGGACTTGGTGAAAGCAGAGACACCCTGCCCTTCTGGACCCTTCTCCTCCCCCAACTTCCTCACAGAAGCCCTCCTCTAAACAAAACTCCAGGCCTCTTCTCCTCCCTCCCTAGATCCCTCCTCTGTGTGGCTAATGTCTTTTAAATTAAAAACAAAACCAAACCATAAAACCAAGAATAAGTGTACAGCCCCAAAGAGTTTACAAGATGCTTCCCCATAGGGAGCCTCTGCTGGTCTCTAACCGCCCTGCAAAGTTGGAAGTAGAGCCTGGGAAATGTTACCGGGCTAGACAAGATTGCTCAGCTCCTAATGTCAGAGGCCTTCTGGGATGCCAGATGCTCTTCTGGGCTTCCATTTGCCAAGGTTTCAGACCTTTTCAGTGCAGGTTTCCAATCCCCAGGTCATCAGACAGCTTTCTCCCAACAGAACTAGTGCTGAGAACAGTTACATCCTTTTCCTGGCCCACTAGCACCAAATTCAGAAACCTGTTTCCTCCCTGTCCCCTCCATCATTCCACCCCAGATCTATCTTACCTTGGAGCTTGGGGAAACTCTATCTTTCTCTTCCCAGTCACTAGAACATTTCAACTGTTTTGCAAATAGCCCTCCAGTACCTGGGGCTCTTTTCTAGCTCTTATCCCAGCACTTGCGGATAACAGGGCCATTGTCCATACCTTTCGCCATGTGCCTTTGTGTCTCCTTCCTATCCCTTCCATCTGAACTTCATGGCCTGCTTTCACTAGTAGAATTTGGCAGAAGCAACAGTGTGCCAAATTTAAATCTGGGCTTCAAGGGGCCATATGCATTTCCACTTGTCTTGGAAATCTGTCCAGCCACCACGTGAGTAAGCCTTGGGTAGATGAAAGCCTTCTGGAAGATGAAAGCCCATGTGGCCCAGACATCCCCAGGAAAGCAGCTAATAGCCAGGCAAATTCCAACCACATAAGGGGCCCACTCCAAATCAGCCAGCCCCTAACCAACCTGATAGCGGATGCACAAGGGAGTTACTACAATTGGATGAGCCAGCCTATAGCAGAAGAAGCACCCTGAAGAACCATAGACAAACAATAAATAATAAATGAATGGTGTGTGTGTGTGTGTGTGTGTGTGTGTGTGTGTGTGTGATTATTGGTTGTTTAACTGGATTTTTGAGACAGGGTCTTGTTATGCAGTTCAGGCTGGTGTTGAATTCACAGCAATCCTCCTACCTTAGCCTCCCAAGTGCTGGGATTACAGGTGTGTACCACATTATCTGATTTATGATTATGGTTTTAAGTCAATAAATTTTAGATAGAATGGTTTGTTAGACAGCAAAAGCAAATTGACCTCTGCCCACTGGTTCTCAGAGACTTCCTAGGCCAAATTCCACATTCCAGGAATAGAAGCCTTCCCAATGGAGTTCATTTCCCACACTCTCCAAAGCCTGCTTGTGCTAGCGGCGAGCTCCAGACACCCACAGCACAGACCAACTCTGCGACACATCTTCCGTTGTTCCTCCTCCCCTATTTTATTAGGGATCCTACTGGGAGAATCAGTGGAACCCAGAGTGTGCAGTAGATGCCAGAGAAGATGGTGCCAGGGAGCCTGGCAGAGCTGAAATGGTACAAATGGGCCAAGCAAAAGGATTTGCAAAGTACCCACGGGTGGGGGGAACGCTGGAGAGTGCACTGCAGGGGAGCATATGAGTGGACTTAGAATCAAGAAAGAGAATCCTGACTACAGAATCATATGGGCCATGCAGGAGATAGGGCCACCAAAACAAGGGATGGCACTGGGAAGGGGGTTCCTGCCTTCACCCAGATAAAAGCAAGAGGTAATGGGGAGAGAAAGGAGTGCTCATCCAAGCCTGGGTCCATGTGTCCTGGGACAAAAGCCTGTGCAAGGGGGAGGCAGACCCCAGAAGAGCTTGTCCTCCCCAGTGAGGACCTTCCTTTGGGGGACACAGACAGGACTCTGGAAGAGGTTGAGGGAAGGTTTGGAGGAAGGCCCTGTGGCTCAGGACTTAGGCCTCCTCTGAAAGGACAGGGGCTCTGGAGCTCAAGGGTGTCATATCCCAGGCAGAGCAGAGCCTGGGGCAATAGCAGAGTCCTCTACAGGAGCCTGCCCACCTACCATGGTCCGACACTTCTGCCAGCTTTCTTCATTTCCATGACCTCCATGATACTATTTCTACCAGAGCCATCCCAAACAGCCTGCCCAGTCCAATTTGACCCCTCAGGGCAGTTGTAGTCCCTCCACTAGCAAAACAATTTTGAGCCACAGTTTGGACCTAAGAAAGAAATTCCCCGCAATGTACGCTGAGGAAGAGGTAAGCGCAGGGCAGCTGTAATGGGGACAGCCACAGAGGATGGGAAGCTCCTTTGGCGGCTTTCAAAATCCAGCATGAAGCCAGCTGTGGTGGTGCACGCTTGTGATCGCAGCCCTCAGGAGGCTAAACCTGGGCTACATAGTGAATTCAAGACCAGCCTGGAATACAAAGCAAGACCCTGTGTCCAAAAACAAAACAACAAAAGAAAACAAACAAACAAACACAAACCCAGAGTAGTGTGTCCTAGACTTGGAACAGCCTGGGCATGGACAAGTTCAAGTCTGAAGATCCATTCGTTCTTGGAACAACCTTTCTTTATACTGTCTTTCTTTTCATTCTGTCTCCTTCTCTTTTTCTTTTCCTGGTACTGGAGATTGAACCCAGGCCCTCACATACGCTGAGCAAGCACTCTACCGCTAGGGTGCATTGCCAACACTTTTTATTTTATTTTGAGACAGGCTGGCCTCAAACTTGTGATCTTCCTGCCTCTACCTCCCAAGTAGCTGGGATTACAGGCCTGTGACACCTACCTGGCTAGATCTCTCTTTATTTGCACAAGTTACCTTCAGTCTGTCTGACCAGGGATTTGTTAAATAGGTTGCCTCACTCTTGTCTCTGGAGAGACTGCAGGCTTCCTTTATGAAAGAACAACTCTCCTTCCATAGGTTTGCTTCACTGCTAAGTAAAAACAACTCACAACGAAAGTCCAGATCCCAGGTGGGCAGAGGCTGGGCAATGGTACTTCCTGGGAGAACAAGCGGAAGTGGGCAGTGCTGGGCATCTCCCCCACAAAGCCAGCCTGGTGAGCACAGGAGTGGGTGGTGATGGTGACTCCCAGGGGACAGCTCTTTGAAGACTTTGGGCTGCCCCCAGTGATCTCACTACAGAGTCATTCTTGCCTCTGTCAGCCAAGCCCAGAAGCTGGGCTTCTCCATTTCCTGAGGCCTTTTCCAATCCCCAAACCTGCACCGGACCCACAGAAGCTCTGAGACTGGGGGCTTCTGGAGGACTGCACTAGAGATTCTCTTAGCAATCATTTAATGAATCCAACACTCACTAGTGAGCCAAAGTTGGAAATGACCACACTTACTTTTCCTTTTTATGTGTGCTGCAGGTCCCCAGTGCCCCTGAGTGCCTATGACATGGCCCATGTTCTTCTGGGCACTAGGGGTATAGCACAAGCAAAGTTCTTGTGTTCATGGCACTGATGCACTGAACTGATCAGTGAGACAGATACCAAGCAGATAAACTAGTAAGTAGGCTGTGTCTGGTAGGGTAAGTACCCTAGAGACCAAACAAGCTGGTAAAGTCAATAGGCCTGAAGGGAAGTAAAGGAGAGATCCTGCAGATAGCTAAGGGGAGAGCATTGCATTTCCAGGGAAGAGGGTGGGGATGACCCAGTGTCAAACCCTGGAGCAGCAAGAGAAGGATGTAGATGTTTGTGGCTGTTGCTCAGACAGAAATGGGAGCCAAGGGAGAGATTCAAGAAGAAGAGGGCCATGATCTCAGCCTCTGCGGGATTAGTTACTTTGGCTTGAGAATCACCAGGGCCAGGGTGGGCAGGGAAAGAGACAGACTAGGGTGGGGGCTGGGGAGATGAATGCTGCAGTGGTCCAGGAGCAGGTGATGGTAGCCCAAACTAGACAGTGGAGGTAATAAGTGGGCAGGTATTTTGAAGGTAGATACAATAGGACTGCCAATGGCTTAGTTGAAGAATGTGAGGGAAAAAAGGAGATTAAACTTTCTGGCCTGAGCAACTAGTCCAGAAACATGGCAAGTTGAGTACAACGGCAGAAGGAGCAGGTTTAGGGACGTGGATTAGTTCAGTCTGGGATACGAATGATAGCTTCCTGGGTAAAAGGATCATCTGTATTACTAGCTGAGGTCAATGGTTAACTCAGCAGGGAAGATTTCCAGTGGGGCAGGACAGAAAGTCAACACCATGAGCAAAAGTACTGCTTGCCCACGGAAAGACAGGTACATGAATATTTATAGTTTTATTCATGAAAATCCAAAACAAGAGACAACCCAACCTTAACAAGGAGAGAATAAACAAACTATGATCTAGCCATATGACGGGAAACTACTCAACAAGAAAAAGCGATGAACTATTGATATGTGCAACAATCTAGCTGAACCCCGAATTTATTATGTAAGCAAAAAGGAACCATACACAGAAAATATAAACCATACGACTTTTATATGAAGTTCATGAACGAGCAAAACTAAGCTAAGATCAGAAGAGTCATTACCTCCAGAGGAGAGAGGACAGATTGACCTGGAGAAGCGCAAAAGGCTTTTCTGGAAAAGTTCTGTATTTTGCTCTGAGTGGAGGCTACGTAGCAGTAAAAGTGGGTAAGAAAGTTCACTGATATGAATCCTTGCAATGCATGAATTTTACCGTATGTAAAGTAAACTTCAATTATTTTTTTAAATAATGCAATAAAGAAGAAATGAATATTGGGGATAGGCTGTGCTTGGAACACCCGGCTTCTCCTGAGAGAGCCTACATGGAGTGCTAAGGGGGAGCGCATCGATTTTTCTTCTCCTTCTTTTCTTTCTGATCCTTTTCTTCTCTTTCTTCTGTCTGTCCAACATCTACAATCCCTCCCCTCACTGGGAGAAGCCCAGTTTTGTGACTTGCTTTCTCCAGTGATGAGGGTACCAGCCTAGAACCAAGTCCAGTCTCTAGTTAAGCCTCCCAGAGCTCTGACTGGTTGAAAACACAACCACAGATGGAGACAGTAACGCCAGCAGCAGCAGTGCCCAGCCACATTCTTCTACAGTCAGAGCTTCTGATTAATACTATAAGACACCCTGTAATCATCTAATAAATCTCTCTTCTACTTAGGCCACTTTGAGTTGGTTTCTGTGGCTTGTGACCAAATGCCCTGACTGGTAAATATTATGTTAGACGACCCTGGAGCTGAGTGTCAGGGAGATCTGGATGGCATCCTAAGTTGCTCTGGTTTGTTAAGTCCTGTACAGTCAGTGGGAACTGGCTCCATGACCAGCCCAGATCCTGAGGGAAAGCCGCTGGGCAGGGAGGGGCCTTGGAATGGCAGGGGAGCTGTGGCTGGAGCTCCAGGGCAAGCCACCCAGCCAGGGATGCTAGTTTTAGTCCTATAGGTAGGGGCTACAGCTCACCTTTCTTGCTGTATTTAAGGGCAAGACAGGGAAGTTTATAGGAATCAACTAAGCCCACTGTTCTGGATCCTCACTTTTAAGGAATGAGGCCCAGGATGCTACCTGGGGGGTATGTCCTGGGGTGAGCGCAGCCTTAAAACTGACATTAAGATGTAAGATGAACTTTAAAGGTCATGCACTCATACATGCACGTGCACACACACACACTTTAGCCTCCTCTTTTGAAATGAATGCAGGACAAGGATAAGCGAGTGCCAGGGCAGCCCCATTGACAAGGAGGAGGCCAAGGTGAGAGCTGGCTCTCTCGTGCTGGGCCACTCTAAGTGTGCAGCTAGGGTGAAGGAAGGTTCAACCTCTGGAATTTGGGTGAATCAGTTAGCTATTGCAGTGTAACGGATCCCTCCAAAATGTGGTGACTTAAAGTAATAAGCATCTATTTGTGATCATGATTTGGGTCAGCTGGGCAGTTCTTTCTACACACATGTCTACAGTCAGCTATGAGTTGAGTAGGGATCTCTGCTGATCTTGGCTAGGCTCTCAAAACATTTGGACACCAGCTGGGGCAGATCTAATACCTGACCTGAGAAGTTTCTCTCTGCCCCATATAGTCTCTTATCCTAACAGACTGGTCTGAGCTTGTTCATATGGTGACAGTAGCATTTAAGAGATCAAGCAGGAAGAGCCTGTTGAGGTCTGGACTCAGAATAGACAACATTACCTCTGCCACCGTCCATGGGTCAAAGAAAGTACCAAACCCAGACCAGATCCCAGGGAAAGGGAGAAGACTCTGCCTCTCATTGGAGCTATATGACCACATTGTATAGGGCTTCAATTCACAGAGGGACAGAGAATGTGACCACTTTGGCAATCAGTCTACTACTCAGGGCAGTGATGAGCCTGGCACAGACTCTGACAAACCCCAAGTTCTCAAGCAAACCTAAATCACTGCTTAGAGGACAGACTCTGTCCCAACACTCCACAAGAGATCATTCCCTCTCTGGAGTCAAGACCAGGGAAAACATGAGGACAAATCTTAGGAGCCCAGGAAGCCAGTCGTCATTTCTGATGATAAGTGGTATGTTGGTTTGGGGTTTATTTTGCAAGCAGAAACAATATAATACAGGACACATAGTTTGTAAGATTATTTATAATAGTCACCCAAAAATTGATATACGAAAGAATGCAGGAAATCTGTCCACACGCTAAGACCTAGAAATCTAGCTGAAGGCCTGGATCCTATGGAAATGACCTGCATGAGTCCAGCTGAAGACCAGAGGTCATAACAATGCCTCCCATGAGGCATTGTTGGCAAGAGGCCTAGAATGCATAACAATATCTCATGCAGGCCTGTTTCATGGATCTGCACTGGGAAGGCCCAAAGGTCTGTGGTGGAATCTAGGAAGTCTGTGCCAGCAGGATGAAGGATCTGTGCTAGCAGGCTGAGGGATCTGCACTGGAGCCAGGAAGTGACATGCAAAGTAAGAACCAGAGCTCCCCTGAAAAGTACCACAGCCATCCTCAGCAACAGTGAGGTCCCAAGCTCTTCTGATGAAGAAGATAGCTGAGTTTCCACTGGGGAAGCCAACACAGCAAACTTCTCCGGGAGACTGGCAGTACATCCTCTTCCCCTCCGGATCCAGGAAACGATGCTCAAAGTGGGACCAGAGCTCCTCCAAAGTGAACCAAAGCTATTCTCAGTGCCAACCAGGTCCTGAGCTCCTTGGAGGATGAAAACAGCCAAGTTCATCAGGAAAGCCAGCATGACGAGCTCCTCCAGGAGAACCAATAGCTTCTACCAGCTCCAACAGCTTTTCTCAGTTCCCAACAGCCTAACTTCTTCTCCCCAGTTCTGCCTCTTCTGCTGCTGGCAACAATCCTCAGGCAGGCCTCCCACACCCAGCACCAGCTTACTCAGTTCAGCTGGGGGTTATAAGCTGACCACCAGTTGTCAATCCACCACAGGTTGGTACCAGAAGGGAAGGAGGGCCAGGAGAGGGGTAGGACTATGACATTAAGCCTGACCTTTCTAGGGAGCAGGACCCAGTCCCTGTAGTCAAGGAGCCAGATACAATATTAATATCTCTCACTTCCTCTTTGCTCTTGTAGCTTCTCCTTGGCACCAAGCTCTCACCACCCGCTGACTCTAATAAGCCAGGATCTCTTGGGAAGCCCCCTTCAGCTCCCTCACCACCTCCTCCCAAATTACCGCCATCTTCCTCTGGTTCTTCACATCCTCTTTTTCTACTATGTCTTAGCCATTTTTCTCATTTCTGGGACAAAATACCCAACACCTACAAGTCAAAGCAGGAAAGGTTTATTTTGGCTCACAGCCCACCGTTGGCTGCCTCCAAGGCAGGGCAGAATAGCAGAGGGGCATCCAAGAGGAGAAACAATTGATAGCATGGCAGGCAGAAGGCAGCAGCAGTGAGCCTCGTTTTCCCTTCTGTTCCAAGCCCACATCAGATTGGGGCTTCCCATTACCCATGCTCAGAACTATGCTAAAACAATCAGTGGATTAATTTAGTTATCACACCCTTAGTCCCAGTATCACACACCCTAGATGCAGCCAACTCCAAAAAGCCCCACCTTTGAGCCCATGAGGCTTTGGGAGGACATCTACACATAAGCCATAACATTCTACCCATGCCCCCCTAAAGACTCATGCACATCCATTTATGAAAAGGTGGGGCCTAATGAGAAGCTTTAGGTCGGAGGTGAGTAGGTTGCTCTACTCCATGCTCCTAACATGATACACTGCCTTGACACAAACCCACAGCAATGGGACCACAAGACCATGGACTGAAACCTCCAAAACTGCGAGTCGAACAAACCTTTCCTCTCTTTAAATTGAGTTATCCAGGTAAGTGATTTGTTACAGTAGCACAAAGCTTACTAACTCAGTAACCTGGCTCCCTGGCTGCTTTCTTTCCCAGGACTCTCTTCCTCACTCTCCTGCTGAAGATCCTGGATGTCATCACCAATACTTCACCTGCACTCAGATCTTTGTCTCAAGACCTGCACCTGGTCATGGCTCAGAACCCCTCTTTGAGAGGGGTAGCTCTACCAAGCTACTGCTCATCTGCAAAGTCCACACCATGCGTGACCTCTACTCACTACTTAAGCTATCTGGAAATGGTGGTGCACTTGGATGCTCATTCAGAAACCATTTCCATCCCCAAGCGTTCAAGCTAGAGGACACCTTGATGGAAAATTTTTTCCTATAAATCCAATACCTAGTAACCTTCCACATTGGTAGTAAGGGCCTCTTGACTGGAGGACAGGGATGACACACAAGTTCTATCTCAGGTGTCACCTCTTATCAGTAAGTAGAAGCTAGCTGGAGGCTCTTTCTCTTGCTGAACTACTTCCTTCATCAGACTTGTCTCATCCCAGATATTTTATGGATATGAAAACTGAGGCTCTGAACTCCAAAGTGCCTTTTCCAGCAGCAGAATTTTTAAGGATAGAAGAAATGCCTTTCATCAGGCCTATCTAAGGCCAAAAGCCTGACTCTATATCCTTTATAAAGAAGGCAGTAGCAAAGGCTTTAATCAAGAGGACAGCTCAATATCTCTTTTCATTAATGAATAAGACTTAGGTGATCAGTACCTCAAATCTTTGGTTATCTTCTCCAACTAGGAGAAATAAAAGGCTCTTTGGGGACTAGTGAGGGGCCTTTCCCACCCCATACCCACCCCCAGGCATTCCTCTGCCAACCCTGAGCTCCGCCCTGTCTGGCACATTCTTCCTCATCCCCCTGGGCCCCTGGTGTCCCTGATTTGCTGTCCTTGGGTATCTGTCTCTCGGAGAGGGCTGGAGGCTGCCTGGCAAAGCCAGAGGTGAATTTTAACTGGAGCAGGCATGACTGGGGCACATCCAAACCTCCAAGTTATGGAAAATCCAGGCCTTCCAGGACGGTGACTCAACCTTTCCACCACAGGGCTGCTGTGTGAGCCATGGACCACAGCCTTGGCCCCAGGCCGCTGACCAGACAGCCGCCTGCCAGCCAGATTGGCCTGTGCTCTCTCCCAGGGCTCTCTCCCAGCTTTCTCCCAGCTCAGGGGCCTTGCTGCTGCCACACATGGGGCCCCCACAATCCCGGACACCCTGCTCCAGCAAGCCTCAGAGACAGAGACTCATAGACCAGTGTCTCCACCCACAAGTGTGGCCTCACCTTCCCCCCTCGGTGCCCAGTGCTGACTCCAAGCCTGTTGCTAGTGCTGTGTTGTGTGATATGAGGCAGCTGCAAGGGCTGAACCAGACCTATGAAGATCTTCCTGAAGGCTAGGACCATGCCCTCTCCTCAGGCAAGAACTCCCTCCTGCAAGGAGGCTTTCACTAGGGTCACCCTGCCACCTAGCTATGGGCCATGCAGGGCCTCAGTGGGCTGCCTGGGAGCCAACTAGGTCTGGGTTGCAGACGAACAGAGGTCTTTGATCCTACTTCCTAGACTCAAACCCCAAGATGAGGATTCATGGGCACATGATTTACAAGGTATGATCTCAAGAAGGGGCAGAGAGGAGCACAGGACAGCATGGGGGAGGCTCTCAAGCAGGGATGTAACCTCACCTCTCTCCTGGTCTCACGTGACCCACGGGGAGCTCTGGGGGTGTATGATGGAGACCACTATGAAATGGCTCTGAGCAGGATTTATACTAACCAATTGGCTTTTCATGTTTACTTGTAAGTCTGCCCAAGGCTGAGGCCCTTTGTCTGGAGGTAGCAGCCTGTAATGGCAGGTGAAGCCTTGGAGCCTCAAAGGACAAAACTAGGCTAAGGACAACTGGCTCCAACATCAATTAGCTAGATAAAGACTGTAACTGCTGGCATCTCACTCCTGCATTGACGGCCTTCCTGGGGATAACATAGTTCTCCTAAATTAACATGATGCTTTAATTGGGAGGAAAAATGTATTACTTAGAGAAGTTGTTAAAGGGATCCCAAGATCCTGCCCAGATTCCTGCATTTTCTTCAGTATAAATTGGGCTGCCTATAAAAGAAAAAATTGGGCTGCCTAGAGAAGATCTTGGCCTTAGCCACGAGGGAATCTCAAATTCTGCGAGGGGGTTTTGATCCTCCTGGAGCCCTGAAATCGTCCCACTGGTCTCTTTTATTTAGCCTTCACCATCCACTCTTTTGGGAGATTGTGGATCTGATCAGCCTGCAGTAACTAAGAGATAATATAGGCCAGGCTTCTGGGCACCTGTGTCAGGCAGTCATCACTCACCCCTGGAGGACTGGGACCCAGGACAGAAGGTGTGAGTTCCTGGGACATGGGTCAGACCATCTCTGAGGCCATCCAGATGGTCTGAATTGTAAGCTGTGTCCTCAGCACAGGCAGAAACTAGCAGAGGGAAATTAAAACACATCATACCACAGCGATATATGTGCACCCATATTTATAGCAGCACAATTTGTTATAGCTAGATTGTGGAAGCAACTCAAATGCCCATCAACTGAGGAATAGATAAAAAAAAGATGTGGTCTTTTTATAGAATGGACTGCTACTCACCCATAAAGAATGATATATAATGGTATATAGAGCGGCATATAATCTTCTTGATAACTTGCTGCATTTGGTTTTCCAGTATCTTATTAAGGGTTTTTACATCTATGTTCATTAGGAAGATTGGCCTTAGTTTTCTTTTTTGGTTGGGTCCTTATCTGGTTTTGGTATCAAGGTAATACTTGTTTCCAGGAATGATTTTGGAAAACTAGAGACTTTTATGAGTAAATGGATGCAACTGGAGACCATATTCATAAGTAAAATAAATCAGACTCACATGGGTAAACATCATATTGTCTCCTTGGTGTAAGGTCTAAAATGTACAATAGGTATTGTGAAATGGGAAGAAATTGTTCAAAAACAAAGAGGAACTAGGGTGGGGGAAAGGGGAAAGAAAGGAAAGGAAAAGGAAAAAAATACAAGATAGTTATATTACTAGTTTAGTTCATCAAAAAGAAAAGTTTGTGTTAATATCATTTGGAGAACTTTTTATGCCCATATCTTGTACACTGAATAACTACCTAGAAGATAACAATGTGCAATGTATTAAGTAATGTTATTCTCCCATTATTTTGTTATAAAATGTTGTTTCATTTTTTTCCATAAAATAAAAAAAGGAATTCAGTAAATGACAGCTTTTAGACTGGAATGGGACATCGACTTCTCCCCGGGTCTCCCACCTGCCAACATATCCTGCAGATTTTAGATTGATTGGCAGCCATGATTATGTGAGCCAGTTGTCTTTTTGGGGGGTGTTATGGTTTGTGTCTGGATGTCCCCCCAAAGCCTCATGCAGTCCTTTGGGGGTGGGCTTTTCAGAAGTGGCCGAATCTAGAATTTGTGATTGATTCACAGTCCAATGCTGGGACTGAGGGTGTCAGTGCCACTTCTGCCCTCGGGCTGGTAGCCTCCATACAATATCAGGGATAGGAAGAGGCTTGCCCCTTCCTTCTCCCTCTCTTGGTGCTTTTGCTGTCTTCCATCTCTATGAAACATTGCCCCTCTGCCATGTGCCACCCTGCCTTGGAGCCAGCCAATTATGGACTGAAACCTCCACAAACTGTGAGCTAAGTAAACCTTTCCCCTTTTAACTTTGAATGTTGGGGATTTTGTCTTAGCAACAAGAGAAAAGTAACTAAGACAGGAGCTTCGGGGAGGGATACCGTACAGTTGCATCATGTGCATTAAGTATAACATATTGCCTCTGTAGCTTCTGTTTCTCTGAAGAACTCTAACACAGAGAGAAAGGAGATCAGGAGGTAGGTAACCCAGGGCCCAAAGGCAGTGGCCCAAGAGCATGTTCCTATGCACCCCTTAAAGTATGCATAGGAATTCTTGGGACTCAGGAAAGAGCCCCCAACCTGTTTAGCATCCATGCAGCTCCCCAGGCAGCCCCTTCAGGAAGTCAGCTCCCTCCCAGGCACCTCCCACCAGTCTCTACTGCCCTGCCTCCCCTTTCTCCATACCCCTCCCCATCGCAGCCTATGGTGGCAGGGACCTGGACTCAGAAAGGGA
Source organism: Dinomys branickii (assembly GCA_004027595.1). Lineage (NCBI taxonomy): Eukaryota > Metazoa > Chordata > Mammalia > Rodentia > Dinomyidae > Dinomys > Dinomys branickii. The sequence goes on along the minus strand of PVLD010016783.1, from coordinate 22,024 downwards.
GAGTGAAATGAGGGAGACAGAATCCATCACTCTTCCCCCTTCAGATGGTCTCACTAGGATGCCAAGGACCCAGGGCCACCTGAGGGCACAAAAGGCAGTAGGAGGACCCCAAATGTTGCCCCCTCGGTCACCTTAGCTCTACAAAGCTCTCTCCTTGCTCCTGCCATGAGAACTCCCAACTTTCTATCCACCACCAGGGTCAACAATGCATTACAGGGGCTGGGGATATAGCTCAGTGGAATAAGCACTTGCCTAGCAAGCGCAGGGTCCTGAGTTCGATCCCCAGTACCGCAAAAAAAAAAAAAAAAAAAAAAAAAAAACCATGCATTACTGAATTGTGCCCTACCTTGAGTCACACAAAAGATTAACACCTTAGGTAGGGGCCATGGTGATCCGACAGCAGCATATCTCCAGAGGGGCTCCAGGCAGCAGCTGGCTGGTGGCAAATATACTTAGGCTGTGAGTCAATGCAAGCTGTCAAATCCCCTTGCTGACACAAGTAATTATCCACATGCCCTGAGAAATAAGAGGGGAAGTTCTCAGTGTTTTTCAGCCCTTCCAGCTACCAGCAGAAGGCTCAGCTCCCAAAAGGATGAAAAGAAAAACACCTGAGTAGGTCACCATATGCTGTCTGAACAAATGAAGGGGACTAGCTAGCTACCATGTATTGCACTTTAAATACAGCGCCTTGTCAAGTGCTTCTCACAACCACCCCGGCAGGAGGATATACCCATTTTACGGATGAGGAAAGTGAGGCACAAGGTGCTCAGTCATTTCCACAAGGGTGTGGCACCGCAGCGAGGGTAGAACCTCCCTGGTTATGTGCTGTCCTGTCCAACAGCACTTCCAAAGGCCCTCACCAGACAGTGTGTCTCCAGAACTGTGTGGGCCATGAGATGTTGAGCCCCTGGATCAATATGATCCTCATCAGAACTCAACACTCAGCCTTCCAATTCATACACCAAGCTCCTGTGACTGCAGGTGGGAGTACAGCTCTGGACATGCAGAGGACTGAATTTCTTTTAAATTTTTCTAATTTTTAAAATTAAGGTATAATTTGCAGATCTCAATGTACAGCTCAGTGAACTTTTAGTTCTGTAAAATTACGCATATGCAGCTGGGTCAGGTGGGTGATCCTACTACTTGGAAGGCTGAGGCAGGAAGATCACAAGTTCCAGGTCACCCTGGACAACTCTAAGAGATCTTGCCTTGAAGTAAGCAAGGCTGGGGTGCAGCTCAGTAGTACAGCAACTGCCTAACATGCACGAGGCCCTGAGCGCAATCTCCAGGCATGAAAACAAAAAGTAATCCAGGTCCCCACTAGATACAGAGCCAAGCTCCAGCCCCAGGCTCCCCTCACTCCTCCCCCCACCCCATACCTCCCACACTTCTCTTTTTTTCCAGCCCCATACTTTTCTAACATCAGCTCAGTTTTGCCTCTCCTTGAACTTCATATAAATAGAACTGCACAGCACAAACTCTTTCATTCATGTTGCTGCTTACATCGGCGGTTTGCCCAGTTAGTACTGAGTCGTATTCCGCACATGAATGCCCTGCTGCAGATTCTTCAGTCCACAGGCCTTTGAGCTGTGTTCAGCTTGGGACTATTCAAAATAAAGTCTAGTCCATGCCTTTTTGGGAGGCTAAGCAGTTGTTTCTTTAGATTATAGTTCTAAAGTGGAGTTGCTGAGTAAAGTGGGTGCTTTTTGTTTTGTTGTTTGTTTGTTTGTTTGTAAAGTGGGTGTTTGGGATTGAAATGTATCCTCTAAAAAGACAAAGCCTCCATCCCTGCTACCTATGAACATAATTTTCTTTGAAAATGGGGTCTCTGTCGCTGTGATTGGGTTAAAGGAAGCCAGCAGTATGGGCCCCAATCCAATATGACTGGAAAAGAGAGATCTGGACACAGGGAAGGGCCACATAAAGACAAAGGCACGGAGGAACAATGCCATGTGACCACAGAGGCCCGGCCTTCACGATGCAGTTGCGAGCCAAGGGCCCCATGGGCTGTCAGTGATCATGGAGACTCAAAAAAGGGCATGGGGTGGATTCTTCCATAAAGCCCTGGAGGGAGCGTGTACCCCTGTTACAGTTGATACATTGTGCCAACCTGGGGAGTCTGGAGGTTTAGCTGAGTAACTCAGCAGTTGTAGATCTTGGGGTGAAAAGGACATGCCCTTAACTTTCTGGAATGTTGTTTATTGTGTTAATTTGGGAAGTTTAAAAGGTTAACTAGTGATTCAGCAGGAAGCCAGGGTGCTTACTTTGTATACATCCTGAGCCTGTGGAAGAGGAGGGCATGGAGACTGTGTGAGAGCTACACACCCCTGGGTGGGGGCAGGCTGTTTACAAGGTAGAGGAGAGAGAGGCTGCTTGCCTGCAATTCCACACGTTTACTGGATGTTTGCTGCCCTGAACAGTTTGCCCTCTGCCATGTGCTACTCTGCCTCTGAGACAGCCAAGCATGGACTGAAATCTCCACAAACTGTAAGCTACATAAACCTTTCCTTCCTGCATTTTGGGTGTTGGGTATTTTGTCTCAGCAACGAGAGAAAAGTAACCAAGACAACCCCCTAGTATATCTTGATCTAGGACTCTAGCCTCCAAAACTATAAGAGGATACGTTCCCAATGTGTGTGGGTGCCCGGTGTGTGGTGCCCTAGGAAATGAATACAGTTTAGTAGCTACTGCCCAGCAGTTTGCCAGAAAGCCAATGCTTTTTATTTTGAGACAAAGTCTTGCTATGCAGTTTAAGCTGGTCTTGAACTCACTATATAGCCTGGGCTGACCTCGAACTCACAGTGATCCTCCTGCCTCAGCCTCCCATGTGCTGCTGAGACTATAGGTATGCCGGTTAGATTTGGGGAAATTGGTGATCACATACCTGTACTGCCTCAGGGCTCTTCTCCAGGCAAATATTCCTAGCCCACTGCCCCTGCCATAAACTCAAAGGCTCAGAGAGGATAAGAAACTTGCCCAGTGTTACACAGGACTGAGATTCTAACACAAACAGACTTATTCCAAAGCCCAGGGTTTTTGTGATACTTGGGCCCCAAAGAGTATCCCCACCTGTCACCACCTGCGCAGGCAGCACCGGGCTCCCCCAGCTCCTCCTGCTGGCTCACCTCAGGTTTCAGGCTGAGTCATTGCAGCTGAGACTTTACAAGACCTCTAATGGGCCAACAACTCAATAATCTGATTATGCAGAAAGCCACATGTGAAGCACCCGCCCTGATAACCACATCATTTATAAGGAAACAGTCTACCTTCTCCTCAGCCTTTGGCCACCTGCCCTTCGTGAGGCTTAGTGGAGATTCTCTGGCTAGGGTCTAAGCTAGGGAGCGCCTTGCGTGCCCTCTAGACCCAGGGTGCCTCCCCTGCCCCAGGCTTCGCCACTGTCATGGCCTCTACATGTTCCAAGTGGGGATCAGGAGGCTAGGCTGGAGCAGCAAAACCAGGAAGGGGGGGGGTGGAGACAGCAAGGGACTGGACCATCAGCCCTGCTGCTCAGAGGCTGAAGCCAAGGCAAAACCTGAGGTCAGAGTGGGACAGCAGCCACTGCTGGCCAAGGCACCAAGCAGCTGTCCACTCTCCTTTAACTATCTCCTCTGGCTTTGGGCTGAGGTTCCCTGCTTTGCTCTGATTCTCCTTGATCTGGTTCTCTTCCTTCCCCGCTGTGCCCCTTAGAAGGATTTTTCCTGTGTCCAGCATGGTGCAGGGGACTTGGAACTGAGGGATGCCACACGGTTCCTGCCTCCTGGGCCCTCCAATGGAGTTTCTCATCTTCCTTTTCTTCTTAATGCTGATGCTTCCTGGGATGCAGTCTGCTGTGCACCTCTCCTCCCTCTGGAGTCTCTCCCCGGACCCCTGCCACACCCAGGGCTGGGAACGGAGCCCAGGGCCTGGCACAGGCTGCACAAACGCTCTACCACTGAGCCTCATCCCCAGCCCCTCTCCCACAATAATTTCATCTGCTCTGAAAACTTTGCGCCTATCACTCGCCAATATCCCATACTCCCTCTGGAACAAGCCATATCCTACCGTCTCCTGAAAACAAATTCTGTATCTTCTCTCTTTTTGTTTCTGTTTATGGAGGTGAGGTGTTAACAGATAAGTTGTACCCCCTCTCTCCCAGAGTCCATTGTTCTCCTGAATAAGAATATAGCGCCCACTGCGTGCCAGGCTCAGTCCACCCCACTGTATTCTCAAAGCAGTGCTGCCCTGGCCCTGGTTCCCTGGGGGCAGGGCATCATCCCCCACCCTACTGCCTTCAGCCTGTGACCTGTTTTGGCCAGTGGAATGTGGGTGGAAGCAATGTGCCAGTTCTGAGCCCAAGACTTACAGAGGTGTCGTGTGTTTTGCTTGTCATTCTTACACATATGACCTCTGATATGAAAAGAACATACCCTGGAAATGTGCTGGTGGTGACACAGGCAGCAGAATGAACCAAATGGGCAGCCCAGAGCCCAGGCCAGCAGCAATACAGCCGACCCTTGAGAACGAAATATAGGGGTTTAGGGTTGACATCCATTAAGCCTAGGGAGGTTGTTGTTGTTGTTGTTGTTACACAGCATTAGGGCAGCAATCGCTGTTGAATACAATTGTCATTTCCCATTGTACACAAAAGAAAACTGAGACCTGCAGAGGCTAAGTAATGTTTCCAAGATTACACAACTAGTGAGAGATGGGACTGGATATAAATAGAAGCAATCTGGCTTCAGCCTCACTACTCTGTGTTGACTCGCACTGAGAATTAACTTCTCCAAGCATGCTCTTACACTTTATTATACATGTGCGTCTAGTTTACATCTATCCACGTGTATATTCACATATGTACACACACAAATACATAAGTATAAATACATACATTTATGTTATAAACTTATAATATGTGCTATACACTTATTAGAGTATGAGTTATGCCACATCATTACTTTACATATTTTTAAACTTTATATAAATGGCAACATCACACATATTCTGAAGCATATTTTTTACACTCAACATGTTTTACAGTCATGTCTGATGATACCCAAGACATTATTATTTTATCTGCTCTCTATCATTATGTGAATGTATCCAACTTCCTATCAAATGGACATTCATTTCCTTCCAGTTCTTGCTATTTCAAACTGCACTGCAATGACCATCTGGGTACTTGTTTCCTCATGTCCATCAGTTTCCCCAGGGTATGTGTGAGGTGGAATTGCTGGGTCATTCAGAATGTGTATCCATCACTCTGTAACATATTGCAAAATTGCTTTCCAAAGTTTTATACCAATTCGTATCACGGTGTGAGATCTACCCAGGAGACGTGGGAGATTTCCATTGGGATGGGACGACTGGCTGCTCCACCTGCTTGTCCTGGTGGACCGTCCTGGCCCTCACACAGGCCTTCTGGCGCACCCCTGGCCAGCTGCTGTGTGTGCTGCCAGTGGCTCCCAGGTAGCCCCTTGCTGGAGAGTCGCTCTTGGCTGTGAGAATCGCATATCCTTGCATTCGGCCAGGCCTTTAGGAGCTCACTTGCTATGTAGCTCAGGCTGGCCTTAAACTCTTGAGAATCCTCCTACCTCAGCCTCCCAAGTGCTAGGATTATAGTCCCGCACCACCACGCCCTTACTTCTAAGTTGAGTCCAAAGGATGGAAAGAAAGGTTACAAGCAAAGGAAAGAAGTCACAGTCCTACCTCTTCTAGCCTTGCTCTTCCCAAACTCCACAGAAGAAGAAATAGCTGAAGGAAGAGGAAGAAAAGAGGGAAGGGTTCCAAGCAGGAGGAGAGCGAAACAGTGTTTCCCAGCTTCCCCCAGGGCAGGTGCGCTGTGGGGTGGGCAGGTGCGCTGCGGCCTCCCTCAGCAGGTGAAAGGATGCTGGACACTGCTGAGAGGAGCCCACACTGCCTCCTCCACCCACTCACTCACTCACTCCTTCACGTCTTTGTCTTCCCATCACACCTAACTGGCTGCGTTAACTCATCTGTCCTTTCTGCTGGTGTCTCCAGGGTGGGGACATTGCCCTGGCACAGCAGCAGCTCAGTACTTACTGAATGAAGTAATGAATGACTCTCATTTTGTGCATATAGAAGGTTTTTAATAGGGGGCAAAAGGCTTGCTCAGAGCTCCACATTTATAATTGCTCCCCAGTTGGTTGCCAAACCCTGTACCTACACTCACTCCCAAGTACAAAACCCTAGCCCATTTCCCATAATAAACCCAGTTTCTCTTTCTTTTCCCCTCCCTGCTCACGGGCTCTACTGCAGTCCCCACCTCTGGGCCACACTCCTCTCCTCTCTTTTTCACTTCCTGTGCACATTCTTGGCAGCCTTTAACGCTCTTCGCTATAAAATTTATGGGCTCCACTCTGAGCCTGTCTTCCCGCAGCTCCCCCCCCCCCCCCCCCGTCTGTCTTCTTACTGTTCTCACATTCTTTCCAAACTGCTGTCACTGGTGACCTCATCTTTCTTCCTCCTCCTCCCTCTTCCCAGAAACACACACACTCACTCCTGCACTGTAACCACTGAGATACGAATGTTCACCTGTGTATATTTCTCCACTTCACATCCTAGTCCCTTCTCCCTCCAACCCTGTCTCCAAGCACCAGTGTCCTCTGGGCAGGAGTTGCCAGCTCAGACCTCTCAGTGTGGACCTTTGTAGCTGACCGGATAATAGCGCTTCAAAATGTCAACATCATAATCTCCAGAACCTTTAGTCTTGCACTACGGAAGGGATCTTGCATTGTGATAGAATTAAGGATGTTGGGAGGGGGAGATTTTTCTGTATGATATAGGTTGGTCCAAGGTAGGCACAGGGTCCTGTGTTAGTCAGCTCTCTGTCCCTGTGACAAAATGTCTGAGTCAGCTTACAAAGGTGAAGGGTTATTTTGGCTCACAGCTCTGGAGGTCTCCATCCACAGTTGCTTGGGCCTGTTGCTTTGGGCCGGTGGTGGTGCAGCACATCATGGCAGGAACATGTGATGGAGGAGGCCTGTGTCCCTGACAGCATCTAAGGAGCCGCGAGAGACAGAACGGGGCCGGGGTCCACACCTTCCTCCCACTAGCCCCACCTCCTGAAAGTTCTACCATCTCCCAATAACACCACAGGCTGAGGACCAAGGCTTTAACGCATGGGGCCTTGGGAGACACTTAGCAAACCGCAACAGTCACCATTAAGAAGGAAAGAGGAAGGCAAGAGAGCCAGAGAAGGAGACTGGTGACAAACAAAAGGGGCAGGGAGGGAAGGGAAGAGAAGGAAAGGAAGGAAGAGAGGAGGAAGAATCTGAGAAACCTGTGGGATTCTAACAGAAGCTCTGCATCCCACATCACATTGGTTCTAAGAGAAGGGAAGAAATATGGGTGTGAAAAGTATTTGAAGAAATAATGCCTTGGGCTGGGGATGGGACTCAGTGGTAGAGTTCTTGCCTTGCATGCACAAGGCCCTGGGATCAATCTCCAGCATCACCAAAAGAAAGAAAAGGAAGAAGGGAAGAAAGGAAGAAGGAAGGAAGGAAGGAAGGGAAGAAAGAAAGAAAGAAAGAAAGAAAGAAAGAAAGAAAGAAAGAAAGAAAGAAAGAAAGAAAGAAAGAAAGAAAGAAAGAAAGGAAGGAAGGAAGGAAGAAAGAAAGAAAGAAAGAAAGAAAGGAGAAAGAAAGAAAGAAAGACAGTGGCTAAGGTCAAATTTAGCATTGAATGAATGAATGAATCTTCAGATTCAAGAAGCTAGGCAATCTCAAAACTTAATAAAGTAATGAACACCAAAACATCACATTCAAGCATCTTCAGACTAAAGGCACACACAAGAAGAACTGGGTGTGGTGGTACCTGCCCATCATACAGCTGCTGTGGAAACTGAGAAAGGAGGCTCTCAGCTGCAAGGTTGGTCTACACCTAGCCAGACCCTATCTCAATCAAAAATAAAAAAGGTTGAGGATGTAGCTTAGCACTCTCTGGGTTCAATCCATTGTGTATATGAGCACAGATACACACACACACACACACACACACACACACACACACACACACACACATCTTTAAAGACAGAAATGACACATTACCTGTAAGGGGAAAACTATTACAATGACAATGATGTATTTCCCTTCAGAAACTCTAGTGACCAAAAGGAAGCCAGAAGATCCTTGTTTTGTTTTGTTTTTTAGACAGGGTCTTGCTGTGCAGCTCATTCCTCTATTGGATAGAGGCTGGATCTGAACTCCCTGTGTAACGCAGGCTGGCCTCAAACTCATGGAAATCTTCCTGCCTCAGCCTTCCAAGTACTGGGATTACAGACATATGTCACAATATCCAGCAGTAGTAGGACATTTCTTAAGTGCTAAAAAAACATTTCAGCCCATAATTTTAAATTCTGGCGTGCTTATAATCCCAGCACTCTGGGAGGCTGAGGCAGGAGGATTGCAAGTTCAAGTAGTGTAAGAGAGGAATAAAATGAGAAGAGACACTCCCCGATTTCAGGGATTACTATATAGGAGTCGTCATCAGGACTGTGCAATCCTGGCAAAAAGACAGACAGACACATAGATCCATGGAACAGAACACACAGCAGAACACAAATAAATATCTATACAAATATGCCCAACTTATTTTCCCTCCTCTAATAATTGAAATTAAATCCAGGGAGGACTGAGCTACATACCCAGCCCTTTTAATTTTATTCTGAGACAGAGTCTCACTGAGTTGCCCAGAACAACTGGATACCCAAGGCCAAAAAAAAGAACTTTAATTTGAACATCACACTTTTTACCAATAATTCAAAATGAATGATGGACTAGAATAATACAAAAATTTTAAGAAAAAATAGGAGGAAATCATCAAAACCTAGGACTAGGCGAAGAGTTACTAGATTTAACACCAAAATCACGACCTTAAAAGGAAAATTTGAGAAATAAAGCTTCTTCAAAATTGAAATTTTCTCAATGAGTGACTCTTTAAGACAATGAAAAGACAAAGGCACAGACTGCAAGAAAATACTCACAAACTACATATCTAACAAAAGTCTAGTAATGGTGTGTCCAACCCACACCCATGTCCTATGGGCTGCACATAGCTCTGCATGGTTAGTAATGTGGCCCTACAAGATAAAGAGTAGCATTATTATGTGATTTTTTTTATGGTCTCACTATCCAGGGTGGTCTTGAAAAAGCCCGGACTGGTCTAGAATTTGCAGTCCTCCTGCCTCAGCCTCCCAAGTGCTAGGATTACAGGTATGTGTCTCTTATGTGATTTTTAGGGATTTTTTAATGACTTGATTGTGCAGTGCTTGAACATGGACTGCAGATGGACAGTGGAATGGTTCATAGGGAAGGGTTCAGTGCTGTGTTAACCCCACTGTCTGCCCTGTCACAAACTGTGAAATTTAGACCCATGTGTATCTAATGTTTCTTGTGCTTGTATGACTTGGGGAATTAAATGCTGTGGTTACCAATAATACTATTTCAACCTACCTACCCATGTGTGGGCCTGTGAAGGCAAGTGTTTATTGCATTACACAGTCATGTAAGTTTTCTTATTTAATTATTAACCTTGGGCAGCCACTTCCACTGAACCAGACACTGAACCAGTGGCTTTACAAAAAGAGTGTCAAACCGTCCACTAGTTTTATGCTTATGTTGTCTGCCTTTTAAAATGTTATAATGAAGAATATTTTTAAAAATAATTTTTATTGCCAGTATATATACATTATATATTTTATATGTGGCCCCAAATAATTCTTCTTCATTCAATGCAGCCCAAACAAAGCAAAAGTTTGGCCAGCTAGGGAATATCTTGAGTATGTAAAGAACTCTCAAAACAGTAATAACAAACAAAACTGCTGCAAATAGTCTAATTAGAAAATAGTAGAAGATCTGACCAGATGCTGCATCAGGGAGGACGCAGATGGCAAATAAAGATACGAAATGATGTATGACATCCTTAGCCATTAGGAAATTACGAAGTAAAACCACAATGAGACATCACTACACGTCTATCAGAACAGCTACAGAGAAAACTATAACATGAAATGCTGGTAAAAATGCAGAGAAACTAGACCACTCATCTATTCCTAGTGGAAATGGAAAACAATTTGGCAGTTTCTTCTTAAACTAAACATGCAAATTTTTACATGACTCAGCAATTACACTCTTGGCATTTATCCCAGAGAAATTATATTATTCACATGAAAATCTATACACAAATGTTCACCACTATTGTACTGTATTGACTATTCACAATATCCAAATGGGAAACAAATCAATTGTCTTTCAACATTTAAAGATTCCCGCTGTGGGATGGCGGGGCCTGCGAGCAGTGAGTCTGTGCCTGGCGATCCCTCCATTCCTCTAGGACTGCAGAGCCTGTGAGCAGAGTGTGAGTCCACGCTCTGCACTTCCTCCATTGTCTCAGAGACAGAAGGGTCTTTGAGAGAAGTGTAAGGACACATGCCTTTGTCAAGTAGACTGACAGGAAGTCCAAGACCTGAGACTCAGGACAACAACCGGGTCCCAGGTGCATGGGCGCATACATGACCTTGGAGGGTAGAGTAATTGGCGAGATCAGCAGCATGGATGTGCCTGATGCAGCAGTGAGGAGCCAGTGGTTGAACTCTGAAGAACTTCACCAGAAGTCCAGTTCCAGGCCCCATATCCAGAGGCTAAGATCAGCTCAGACCCAACACATTTTTGGGATTAAATATGGGCACTGTCACAGAACTGTAAACACCAGAGGTATTTTCCTACTTTCATTCACCCTGGTTTGTCTGATTGGATCTCCCTCTCCTGTCTGACTGGATGTCATCTTGTTTTCTTCTGTATTTGTTAGTTATTTTTGTATTTGGGTTTTTTATTTTTTCTTTTCCTATTTTCCTCTCCTCTCTCATCTTTTTCTTTTTTCCTTTGGTTCATTTTTGTTCTTTCTCTTTTTCCCTTCTTTTTTCAATGTTTAGGTTTCTTAGCTTTTTTTCATTCTCTTCTGTAGACTCACTTTTGTCTTTTCTCAACTACTTCTTAAATTTAAGTTTTCAAGTGAGTAAACATTGTCTCTGCCCTTTTGACTACTCCTTTGTACTCTATTTTATTCTTTCCCTCCTGTGTCCTCCAGTTTGCCAATCTTGGGTGGTCGTCCTTTAATCTCCAGCCCTGAGTCTGCTATATTTGACCTCACTCATCCCTTTAGCCTATCCCCTAACGATCATAATCCCCCCGTTTCTGACAGAAGGGTAAAAATCATTTGACTAAGGGAAAAAATCACTGCATACAAGGGATGTATATTTTTATCTTGTTACCTATTTTTATAGTTTATTCCCATGGTCAGAGGTAACAGGTTAATGATTACCATAGTTTATCAGCAGTTAAGCTACACTTGCAACTATTGTTATTACTAACCACACTACTTTAACCAGGATGTCATACATGTTACAAACAGTTTTTCTTCCCTGTATGATCACACTGTATGAGGTCATAATCACCACCACAACACAGTATCAAAGGATTAGGAGCTGAGCCAATTAGAAATCTTGCATCCTTTACAAATTGGGAAGCTAGGGCCTTGGAAAGCTATAAGAAACCACCTACATCTAGAAGACATCCCTGAAGAACAGACATCTTCTAGGGAAACCTAAATACTAGTGATAAAGCTATATATCATAAGAAACTGGCAAGTATCAACATAAAAAAACAAAATATAAAAGAGAAAACAGAAAATGACAAGATGTAAAAGCAAAACACAGCCCCAGATCCCTAGCCTACCCAAGACAAGCTCAGCATGCAAGGAGATAGATGAAATTGGAAATCAAACACTGGAACTTTCTGAAATGATAGCAGCAGAAGTGAAAAAACAAATGGAAAGGGCTGTAGAGAAAATAATCTTTCAGGTACAGAAAGAAATGATGCTTAAAGCTATTAGAGAAGACATAGATAAAAGAATATATGAGCTTAGAAAATGACAGAAAGAAATAACACCAGCATAGGAAGGAAGTGGAATCTGTGAAACAGATCCAAATAGAAGTCCAAGAGATTAAAACCTCCACTGAAAGTATATGCAACAGATTGAATGGAGAGGATAGGATTTCAGAATTTAAACACAGAATTACGGAATATGATAATGAAAAGAAAGGTATCTTACAATTAGCAAGAGACTATGAAAAATCAATCCAACAGCTACAAGATTAAGCAAAGAAAAATAACATAAGATTGGGGTCAATGAGAAAGCTGGAGATAGCACAAATGACATAAAGAAAACGCTTCACAGAAATAATGGCAGAAAACTTTGCAAGTGTGGATAAAGAATTTGACATACAAATAAATGAAGCATTTAGAACTCCAAACACTGCTGATCAAAATAAAACTACACCAAGACATATAATAGTAAAGATTCCAGGAATTTAGCACTTGAACAAAATATTAAAAGCTGTTAGAGAAAAGAAACAGATCACCTATAGTCAGAATCACAGCTGACTTCTCAACACAGACCCTCAAGTTTAGGAGAGCTTGGAGTGGAATATTTCAAGTACTGAACAACTTAAAGCCCAGATAAATGTACCCTACAAAACCATCTTTCAGAGTTAATTTAGAAATAAGATACTTCCATGACAAAGAACAACTGAAGAAATTTATGAACACCAAACCAATTCTACAAAGAGTACAAAAAGATATTCTAGACAGAGATAAAAATGACCACAATTCTAAGAACAACAACAAAAGAAACCACCAGGCAGGGCAAGCAATTAAAAAGGGGAAAAGTAGGGAACCAAGAACAGGAAAATACCATGACCAAGATAAGCCAACACATATCAGTCATAACCATACATATCTGTTAAAGGTCTGATAAGCCAACACATGCCGGTAATAATGATTAATATAAATGGCCTCAATTCACCAATCAAAAGAAACAGACCGGCAGAGTGAATCAGGACACAGGACCCAACAATATGCTTGCTATGGTTGATACATTGTGTCAACTTGGGGAATCTAGAGGTTTAGCTGAGTGACTCAGGAGGAAGCTGGGGTGCTTACTTTGTAAACATGCTGAGCCTGTGGAAGAGGAGGGCATGGAGATTGTGTGAGAGGTTCACGACCCCTGGGTGGGGGTAGGCTGTTTACAATGTAGGGGAGAAAAGGAGGCTGCTTGCAGCCATTCCTCCCTTTTGCTCTGGTTGTTTTTGCTGTGCTCTGCTGCCATGAAGTTTGCCCTCTGCCATGTGCCATTCTGCCTCTGAAGCAGCCAAGTGTGGACTGAAACCTCCACAAACTGTAAGCTAAGTAAACCTTTCCTTCCTTCATTTTGGGCGTTGGGTATTTTGTCTCAGCAACCAGATAAAAGTAACCAAGACAATGCTGTATACAAGAAACACATTTAATGCAAAATTAAATTCATAGACTGAAAATCAAAAGATGGAAAACAATCTTCTGTGCAACAGGAACCCAGAAAAAAGGAGGCGTAGCTATTCATTTTGCAGACAATGTGAACTTAAAACCAAGAACAATCAAAAGGGATAAAAAATGTCACTACATACTTCTTAGGGGAAAACTTCAAGAAGCAGTAATAACAATCATAAATATTTGTGCACCAAATACAGGAGAATCCAACTATATAAGATAATTATTAATAGACATGAAAAATCAAATAAGCAATAACACAAATGTAGCAGGAGACCTCAATACCCCATTGTCACAAAGAAATAGACAAAAAATCAGCAAAGAAATAACAGAACTGAACCAAACCTGTGAAAAAATGGACTTAGTGGATGTTTTCAGACCACTACCCAACATCATCAAAATACACATCTTTCTCAGCTGCACATGGAATTTTCTCTAAAATAGATCATATACTAGCCCACAGAACATGCTTAAGTAAATGCAAAGGAACTGAAATTATCCCATGCATAATATCTGACCATAATGCAATGAAATTAGAATTTAATGGCAAAAGAAACCACAAAAACTCCACAAACACATGCAAATTAAATAATAACCTCATAAACAACCAAAAGGTCACAGATGAAATAAAGGAAGAAATTAAACAATATCTACAACTAAATGAGAGTGCAGACACGACATACCAGAACCTACGGGATGCAATGAAAGCAGTTCTAACAGGGAAATTTATAGCAGTAAATTCTCACATCAGGTATACAGAATGAGCACAAATAAACAGTCTAATGTTACACCTCAAGCTTCTAGAAAAAGAAGAGCAAGACAAACCCAAACCCCATAAAAGGGAGGAAATTATAAAGAGTAGAACCAAAGTTAACACAATGGAAACCAAGAAAACAATACAAAGAATTAATGAATGAAAGAGTTTGTTCTTTAAGAAAATAAATTAAATTGATAAACCCTTAGCCAACCTTATCAAAAAATGAAAGAAAGACTTAAACCCATGCATTGAGGAATGATAAGGGTGAAGTCACTAAGATTTTGTAGAAATTCAAAAGATCACCAAAACCTACTTCAAAAATCTTTACTCTCATAAGATGAAAAACAGAGGAAATGGGAAGATTCCTAGATACACATGAATTACCAAAACTGAATCAAGAAGATATAAAAATTCTGAATAACCCAATATCCGTTAATAAGATGGAAAATGTAATTAAAAATTTACACAACAAAGCCGAGGTCCTAATGGATTCACTGCAAAAGTTAGACAAGATCTAATGCCAATGCTCTTCAAACTCTTCAATGAAATTGCAAGAAAAGCAATACTCCATAACTCTTTGCTGGAAGCAAGTATTATCCTGACACCAAAACCAGAGAAAGATACAACCAAAAAAGAACCACAAGCCAATTTCTCTAATGAACATAGATGCAAAAATCCTCAATAAGGGATGGGGATATTGCTCAATGGCATAAGTGCCTGCCTGGCAAGTGCAAGGTCCTAAGTTCGATTGCCAGTACCAAAAAAAGAAAAACAAAAACCACAAACCTTGTGGGGCTAGGAGATGTAGCTCAGTGGCATAAGCCCCTGCCTGGCAAGTGCAAGGTCCTAAGTTCGATTACCAGTACCAAAAAAAGAAAAACAAAAACCACAAACCTTGTGGGGCTAGGAGATGTAGCTCAGTGGCATAAGCGCCCGCCTGGCAAGTGCAAAGTCCTGAGTTCTATCCCCAGTACCGCAAAAAAAAAGGGAAAAAAAATTTTTTTAAATTTCTTTTTTATTTTAAAGACAAAAGAGTGGAGACACATGAACCAGAATAAGCCACAAACAATATCGAAAATACAAAACCATACAAAACATAGTAGGGAGTTAGCACTGGATGGATGCTGTACTACATAATGTCACCTTCACATTAGTTATCACACAAATATTAAAGGAAATACCAAACTATAGAGAAGACAGTAGGGAATTAGCACTAGATGCTGTATAATATAGTTATCTTCACTTCTGTTAATACAAAAACGATTGAGGAAGTACAAATTATAGAGAACATAGAAGGGAATTAGCTCTGGATGCTGTCCTACATAATGTTACCTTCACATGTTACTCAGTTACACAGATGATGGCCTATTTCATCATTCAGTTTTCTCCTCCCTCATCTCCGTTGCCCTACCACTCAATCAGTCATCTTCCCTGTGATAATAACTGTATTCCTGGGTTTATCTATACCCCGGACTCTCGCCTTGGGAAGAGATACAGCTACCTCAGACCATACTATATCTCACATGGGTGTATACAAACTGCCATGGTCAGAGGTGGAAAAGCACCCATGCTCACAGCGGACAACCCCACTCTGCCCTGTCGCTGTGCTATGGGTGGGGGCGGGTCCAGTACGTGGGGCACTCTCAGCGGGGCCCAAAGCAGAGCAGCTGCGGGGCCCACAGCGGAGCAGCCATGGGGCCCTCAGCGGAGCCGCCACTGGGCCCTCAGCGGAACTGTCGCGGGGCACACAGTGGAGTAGCTGTGGGGCATACGCCCCCATCGGGGTGCCCTCGGTGACCCGTTTGGCTCTGTCCCGTTGCCTCCTTGCCAGAGGCCCTTTCTTCTCCTCCCTCCTCCCAATCTCCAGTATTACCATTCCCCACCCCTTGCAGTTGGACACTGGACGAACCCACGATGCTTGTTATGAGGGCCTGAAATCTCCCCAGCCTGTTCTCACTGTGTTAGCCCAGGGCATGAACTGAGTTTAAAGATTAGTTCTAGAATAGAGTTGGAGAACCTTCTTGGGTCCACTGTATAGAGCATGCTGCCGCCTTTCAGACTCCCGGTGTGCTGCCCTTCATCTAATCTGTTGCTATGGGTTCACGCAAGGTTCATCTGTGCAAGCTGCAAGGAAACCCCCTTGGTGCTCACATCAATAGTTTGAGGTGAGTCCTGAAGACCATTGATTCGTCCCATCGTTGCCAGGAACAGGCGGTGCTTGCTCAAGCCGCCGAGACTCAAGGTGCTCCCAGGGAGAGTTCAGGGTGGGAGCTGAACTCGGGCAACCCAGCTCGTGGTTCCTGCCTGATATTGGAGTGAGAAGGGCGTGGAGCCACGCAATCCACCTCCATCTGCATCTCCCTCCCGTTGCGGTGCTGGAGCCCCCATCTGCTCCTCGGCCAGATCCCTGGGAGCCACCGTGGCTCACTGCCAAGGTTCCCCCCTGCTCTCCACTGGTAGCTGCTCACCCAGCCAAGAGGCAGGGGGTCACCACCTCGAGGCAGGCACAGATCCGGGCGTGGTGGACTGTGTACTAGTTGCATTGATTCTCTCCAGGCACTGATTAGGAAAGTTGCCACAGGGTGGGGACTCTGCCCCAGTGGCTGTCGCAACCTCTCATTCTCACACTGGGTTCAACAACTGCTCTCGACTGCCATTGCCTCCTCTCCTGGCTGTGAACCTCCTCTCTCCAGCCCTGGACCAGCTCTCGGAATTCCACTCTCCCCCTGGCCAAGTCAGGAGGCTTCCGTGAGCGTGGGCCTCCGAAGCTGAAGCTGCAAATGCCGGAACAAGAGCACAGACCATGGGTGTGCTTGGAGCGGTGACTTCCTCCTTCTCCTCTTCCTCTGACTGCGCCATGGCCGATCTCCAATCCTTTCCTCCAGCAGAGGTTTTGCTGTCTTTCCAAGGGCTTCAATTCCCATTTCAGATCCTTCCTGAGTTCAGGATGCCCACCTCTTTCCCTTCTGTCCTTTGTCTGAGTGGCATTCCTCCGGGAGGTTCTTTCTCTGCTGCCTACCTGGTCGCCATCTTGAAGTTCTCTCGTAAAATTTATTTAGTTATTTGTTACTTTCTAATGAATTGACCATTACATTTCTAAAGTTCTGAAATGGCCAACAGACCTTAGAAAGATACCACTTTAGGCTCCTGCTTGAAACCAACAGCTACAGAAAACTGTTGGCCTTGATTCAGGGCCATGAAAAAAAATTTTTAAATCCTCAATAAGATTCTAGCAGACAATTCAAGAAATCATCAAGAAGATTATACATCATGACCAGGTGGGATTTATCCCAGGAATGCAGGGATGGTTCAACAAAATCACAAATCAATAAATGTAATACACCACAACAAGAAAACCAGAGACAAAAATCACATCATCATTTCAATAGATGCAAAAAAATGTTTTTGATAAAGTCCATCATTCATTTATGATAAACCCTACAAAAAGTTGGAATAGATGGTCTTTCTCTCAATTTGATAAAAGCCATCTATGACAAACCAATGGCCAATACCGTATGAAATAGACAAAAACTGAAAGCTTTCACTCTAAAATCAGGAAGGATGTCCACTACCACGACTCCTTTTCAACATGGTTCTGGAAACATTAGCCAGAGAATTAGACAAGAGAGAGAAATGAAAGGAATAAGGATAGGGAAGGAATAAGTGAAATTATCATTATTTGTAGATAACATGATATTCTACACAGTATCAAAAACTCCACCAAAAGACTCCTAAAGTTAATAACCAATTCAGTTGTGTGGCTGGATACAAAGTGAATACTCAAAAATCAATAGCATTCTTGTACACAAATAACAAACTTATTGAGAGAGAAATTAGGGAAACCACAACCTTCATAATAACATTCAAAAATGAAATACTTAGGAATCAATCTAACAAAGAAAGTAAAATATATATTGAAAATTACAGTACTCTGAAGAAGGAGATTGAAAAGGATATCAGAAAATGGAAAGATATCCCTTGCTCATGGATAGGAAGAATCAACATAGTGAAAATGGCCATACTTCCAAAATTGTTATACAGATTTAATACAATCTCAATCAAAATATCATTAGCATACCTCACAGAAGTAGAAAAAATACTCCTAAAATTCATCTGGAAACAGAAGAGACCTAGAATAGCAAAGGCAATCCTGGGTAGCAAAGGCAAGTCAGGGGGCATCACAATCCCTGACTTGAAATTATACTACAAAGCTACTGTGGTAAAATCAGCATGGTACTGTCAAAAAAAAAACCCAAAATAAACCTAAAGACCAGTGGAACAGACTAGAAGATGCTAACACAACTATAAACCCATTCAATCACCTTATCTTTGACAAAGGGGCCAAACATGTTCACTGGAAGAAAGATGTCCTCTTTAATAAATGGTGCTGGAAAAACTGGCTTTCCACATGCCAAAGACTAAAACTAGACCCATGTTTATCCCCATGCACTAAAATAAGTCAAAATGGATCAAAGATTTAAATATGAAAACAAACACTAAGTCTACTGGAAGAGAAAGTAGGTCAAAATCTTGAAGACATAAGAGTAGTCCTCATGAACAAAACCCAAACTGCACAGGAAACACTTCAAAGAATCAAAAACTGGGATCTCATCCTACTAAAAAGCTTTTGTACTTCAAAAGAAATCACCAATAGAGTTAAAAGACAACACACAGAGTGGGAAAACATTTTGTTCAACTGTCCTTCAGACAAAAAACTTCTATCTAGGACATATACAGAATTGAAACAACTCAGACTCCCCAAATTCAAAGACCCAATCCAAAAATGGGCATCTGAGATGAATACACACTTCTCAGATGAAGAAATACAAATGGCAAATAAATACATGAAAAAATGTTCAACATCATTGGTCATTCAAGAGATAAAAATTAAACAATACTGAAATTTCATCACACACCAGTAAGAATGGCTAACATCAAGAAATCAACCAACAACAGATGCTGGAGGGGCTGTGGGGAAAAAGGAACTCTTCTCCACTGTTGGTGGCAATGTAGACTGGTGCAACCACTTTGGAAATCAGTCTAGAGATTCCTCAGAAAATTAGGATTAAAGGTCCCACTTAACCCAGCCATTTCCCTTCTGAGTATTTTTCCAGAAGAATTAAAAACATCATACCACATTGATATATGTGCACCCATGTTCACAGCAGCACAGTTTGCCATAGCAAAATTTTGGAAACAACCCAAATACCCATCAACTGAGGAGTGGATAAGAAAAGTGTATTTTTATACAATGGAATATTACTCAGCTATAAAGAAAGGTAAACTCGAGGCTTTTATAGGTAAATGGATGCAACCTGAGACCATACTCATAAGTGACATAAATCAGACCCACATGTATAAACACTGTATTGTCTCCCTCGTGTAAGAACCACAACCTGTTTGAGGGAATGAATTTGAGAGCAAGTACTCACCTATGCTTCCACTAGAATAAATTCCCAAACAGAAAAGTAAAGAGAGTTACCTGACCTTTGAGGCCTAAGAAAAGAAGTTCTGTACATTGTCTTTTTTCCTTCATTAAAGACAGTACTTTGTGTGTGGGGGTGGTTTACCAGAAACTGAACTCATGACCTCAGGCTTGCCAGACAAGTGCTTATGCTGTGAAGCTATATCCCCAGCCCTCCTTCATTAAACTCACACAGGTTTGGTGGACCCAAATCCAGAGAGATTTCAGGGTGGTAGGAAGACCTTCCAATAGAGAAGGCTGTGCACACATGTGACAGGTAGATCCAGGGTTTCCAGAACTCCCAAGAGCCCGCAAAGTGTGGAAAATCAAATGAATTGTGCCAGCTGAGAGTAACTCCCAAAATGTGAAGTGCTCTGGATAATCCACTTCCCCTGGGCCTATCACAGAGCCTGAAAAATTCATTGTGCACCAAGAGGGACTCAGGAGTTAGCTGAGAGACAGCAGGCCCCCAAGGAATCTTGCCATCAGGGATAAGGCTTGGACAAACCAGGGCACATGTGAACTGACCACCAGAGATGAGACAGATCTTGTATGACTCTGGTGCGGCCAGGGATTATGCAGACCAGAGGCCAGATACCAATGCTTTGGTATCCTCAAGGCTTTCCAGAAACTTGGGAAAATGCCCTTCAATGCAATTAAGGTAAGATCCACTCAAAATGGGGCTCACAAGAGCAACCAAGCTCAACTTAAATTACAAAAATTAAAAGATTTCTTGCACATCTGCATTTTTCTGCTGACATGTATATATATTACCCCAATAATGTGCTGAACAGAAGGTAGCTAAGGGGTTTTTTTCCCTAAGTAATACAAGCCCGCTTTATTGTCTGTAAGAAAACGGCTACTGCTCACCCTGAGGGATTGATGGTAATGAGCGAGGGGATAGGTAGCACAGAGGGATCCCGCACTGCAGTATGGCTGTTTTCTG
This sequence comes from Dinomys branickii, assembly GCA_004027595.1. Lineage (NCBI taxonomy): Eukaryota > Metazoa > Chordata > Mammalia > Rodentia > Dinomyidae > Dinomys > Dinomys branickii. Next base: position 1,499 of record PVLD010016783.1, on the reverse strand, counting down.
GCGATTCCCACCCTGTTCATATAAGGGATTCTGTCCTCTGGAGAGGGCCTCTAGCCCCAAAGCAGGGTCTCCACTCTTAGACTCTTCTTGCAATGAGGCCCTAGGTTCGTCTTGGTTGCCTTCTCAGGCCCCCACCCCCAGAAGCTCCCAAGGCTCCTCCCTGCACCTGCTGTGTGGTCTATGCGGGGTTTCATTCTCTCAGGAAGGGGCAGGAAGTACGTAGTTGATGTGGTCAATGCCTCCCTCAGACGCTACCCTTGGCATTCACATCTCTGCTCTGTAACTGTTCACTGCAGTTGCCTGTACCTTTCTGCCTGAAGATTTCACTTCCGACCAAGGAACATGCCTGGTCCATGTGTATAGGGAAAGCCAAAAGTGCAGGAGAGTTAAGGCTGATGAACAGGAAGTTAACAGGTATTTGCAAATATCTCTTGAGCCACGTGGTGCTGATGTTCCTGTTCTGTACCCAGAGTTCCCAAGAGATGGAGCTGCTTTCCCACAGTGGTAACACACCCTACGCAGCTTCTTTCTCTTCCCTGTCTCACTTCTACCCGGTTCTGCTAACTGCTGCTTCATAGGATCACCTCCCACATAGACTACATGCATATGAATTCTTGTCTCAGCATCTGCTTTGGGGGAGAACTGAAAACAAGACCAGGACTGATTTCTGGCTTAGACGCCAAACCAAATGTCCTGTGTGAAATGAAAGAAGAAAGACCCAAAATATTTCATAGTGCATGATTATGTTTATATGACATTCCAGAAAAGGTAAAACTACAGGGATGTAGAAGGGGTCAGTGGTTGTCAGGAGTTAAGGGGAGTATCAGTGGTTGGTTATATATATATTTGGGGTTTTTTGGGTAGTTACTAGGGTTTTAACTCAGGGCCTTATGCATCCTCTACCACTGAGCTACATTCCCAGCCCTGAGAGCGTATTTTTTGATGAGGAAACTTCTGTAGCAGATTACTGAGGTGGTTACATGCCTCTATCCATTTTTCAAGATCCACAGAACTGTGTACTGCAAACTATATATATTTTATAGAGGTGCAGATAGCCTTGAAGGCACATGTGAGTCACTTAGTCCATCTGGACATTTACAGAGGATGGTCCTGAGATCCATGGAAGGAAAATGGTCTGCCCAAGTCCCATAGCTACTTTCAAAATACAGCTAGAACTAGAAGCCAAGCCTTGACAGTATCAGGCAGGTGCTCTCTCCAACAATAACTGGGATCTCTGTCTTATGCCTTTAATAAAGTCTGGTTATAAAGGGTAGTGGTCATCTTGGTGATGACATTCTTTAGTATGTCTCTTGGTTCTTCTCTCATTCTCCTACGTTTGCCCTATATTAGTCTCACAAGGATTCATATATTTCTTCCCTATGTTAGATCCCCTATTTCCTATACCTTGTATGATTCTCTTTGGCTTGCTTCCTTGGTTAGGTAGAGTACATCCTAGTTGCTTCCTACAAAATGAAGCATGATATCCTGCAAAATTATCC
>PVLD010016782.1:0-43895 GCA_004027595.1 Dinomys branickii | reverse complement strand
TGTCTTCTTGAGGCATGGTCTTGCTGTGCAGCTCAGGGTGGTCTCGAACTCAATGATCCTCCTGCCTCAGTCTCCCGAGTGCTGGGATTATAGGCATGCACCACCATGTCCAGCCTTTTTGTGTCCTCTTTAAGGAAATCCTTTCCTCCCATTATTTACAAAAACATTTCATAATGCGTTGCTATACATGTAGAATTGGTTTTTATGTGTGGAAATTTTAAATTAATTTGTTAATGCTCCTCAGCCTTCAGGGTTTTTTTTATTTTGTTTTGCTTTAATGTTTTGTCCAGATTTTCTGACTATCCTCAAGAGGAAGGATAGTCTGAATCACCTTACTTTAGCATTGTAGAAACAAAAATCTCTTTTTTAAGTTTTGGTTTTGCTTTGACTTAAAAGTGATCTGTTCTTGTACAAGGTCCTGGGTTTAATCCCTAACACACAAACACACAAAATCTGTTATGTCTTGTTAGAAGGCCTTAATGAATATATTTTCTAAAAAATAAAATAAAAAAGGACTGAAAACTGTATACTATGAATTTTCTATTTTTGTATAGTACTTTTTTTATTGAAGAGACCAAAATGAAGCTTCTGTGTCCTTAGTGCTTCTCTCAGGTATAAAACCGTTAGCTGAAACTTGCTACATAAACTAACCACGGTTATGTTCATAGCAGAGTAATTTTATTTTTTTTTATTTATTTATTTATTTATTTATTTAGCGGTACTGGGGATCGAACTCAGGACCCTGCGCTTGCTAGGCAAGCGCTTATTCCACTGAGCTATATCCCCAGCCCCAACAGAGTAATTTTAGAACACTAATCACAGGAAAAATTTACGTGAAAGAATACATGCTGTCAAGCACTGACTTTGATAATAAAGCAACTTAACTATGGTAATGGTCATCTCCCTTTCTCTGTTTATCTATAAGCAGAAACTGATTTTTTTGGCCAGAGATGGACTGTATGCAAATGGCATCCAGAATGCTTTTAGTTTGTGCCACAAAATATGAAGAAAATGTTTTCAGTTTATGGCAACTAGATCCGTGATATATGATGCTCTAGGAACTGTTTTTACAAGATACACAGGGACAGAATAGCAAACTCACATGATCATTGGCAGGGAAAAACTGGCTGCATGGCTGATGTTAAATTTGCTTTTGAAGACAGCCAGATCAAGAAATGTCTGAAGTCTTCCCCACTGCAGCAGGGAGAGGATTTTACAGTTAGTAAATACAGCCTTGAGAAGCCCTGGCTAGACCTCAAGATGGAAGACTAAGCAAGTACATCCACATACCTCCCCAGGGATGAACAGCAGGGAGTGACCACCTTGAAGAGTCTTTGACCCGACCCTTACGGGAAAAGCCCCTGACCTAACCCTTACAGGAAAAGCCTCGCTCTGCATGCCCGCTTGTTACATGACTCGCTTTCCCATTTGATCCCAGTCCACTCAGTCTTACCTGGACAATTATACCTGTAATCTTATTGGCAGACCATAGTTTTGTCCATTTCCCCTACCTTGGACCCGCCTCACCTCATGGTTTTTCCCTATAAAAGTCCCTGACAAAGACAGAGTCGGGGGTAACCCACTCGGGCTCCCCTTCTGTCCCTCTCTTGGATAGAAGCTTTCTTTCTCTCAATAAATATTCTGCTCTTAAAAAAAAAAAAAAGAGAAGCCCTGGCTAGGCAGTCCTGGGGAGCGGTTTGCAGCCTGCACAGAGGAGGCGCCAGAGAGACAGAGCTGTATGTGGCCTGCAAGGAATGTTGCCCAGGGCAGTAGAGGCTCCTTGGAGGCAGAGAAGATTCCACGTGGAGAGAAGTCCTCGCCCAGCCATGCAGTTCTGCCCATGGCCGTGACCTGGCTTCTCTGTTTCTGACATTCACCACTTACCTCAGTTGCAGCTGAGCTGTTAGGAGTGTTTGTATCCTTAGAAGTTTGGGCTTCTAACTGATGTAGGGGAAAGAAACTCCCACCCTGCTAGATGTCTGGTACGAGTTCATGTTCTCTAAAACTGACAAATGAACTTTAGGAACAATGGAGGTTAAGAGCAGTATATATATTTACTGGGGAAAGAAAGCTTCTGTCCAAGAGAGAGGGAGAGAGTGTGAGAGACAAAGAAAGACAGAGACAGGTGTCCTGAGTGGGTTGCTAAGGGCCCTATCTTTTCTAGAGATTTTTGTTTTTTGTGTTTTTTTTTTGGTTTTTTGAGACAGGGTCTCGCTATGTAGTTCAGGCTGACCTTGAGCTCACTATGTAGCCCAGGCTGGCCAAACTCAGGACAGTCCTCCTGCCTCAGCCTCCCGAGTGCTGGGATTACAGGTGTGCACTAGCACGCCTTGCTTCTAGAGATTTTTATAGGGCAAATAGATGATATGAGGCGGGTCCAAGGTGGGGAAAAATGGGAAATCACAAAAACTATGATCAACCCATAGGATTATGCGTATAATTGCTCAGGTAAAATCGATTAAGTCAGGATCAAATGGGGAAGCGAGTCACATAGCAAGTGGGCATGAATACAGAACAGGGGCTCTTCATTGCTTCCTCAAGGCGAAGATAGCTGTTTAGAATCTCAATCTCTGATATTTATCCTTAGGAAGTATATGGGTGCATTTGTTCTATCTTTTGTCCTGAAGTCTCCCCCACAGTTCCATGGTATCTGGTCTTCTGCACTGGCTCCTGTGAGTGCCGAGCCCTGTCTGACCGCCTACAATATTTCTATCTAACTTAGCTGCCTATGACACAGCCAAACGCTTCCTCTTGGCCTGACCCTTGCTTAGACCCTTTTCTTTACCCTGTGTGTAAATGGTTCCCAAAGAGTGGGCCAAGAATTGCTCCCATCCTGCCACCCCTTTCAAGGAGTCCTCAGGGTTCTAATTTTAATGGTACTAGGGTGCAATGTGCCTTTTAAGTCATTTTTTTCCTGAGAGCAGAATTTTCCAGAGGCCCCCGAGTTAGGGTGCTGCAGAAGACTGGGAGCAAAAGCACGTACTAGGGTATAGCTGTCATGCCTTAAGCCAGACATTAAAGATACTTGCCAAAGTGCAAAACGGTGACACATCCCTCTCATTTTTAATCCTTTGACATAGTATTTTAATTTTGAAAATGTAAGTTTATTATTGATAGTTTTTAATGAACTAATAAATATTTTAAATGTTTTGTAGCTTTAATATTTAATATAGTAATTATTAATGTATATTAATTGGTAATTATAGCCCCCATAAACAAAAGCACTTTAGAGCCTTACATAATTTTTATGAGTGTCCAGGGATCCTGAGGTGAATAACTTTGAGAGCCACTGCTTTAAATTGTTTCTCTCCTGAAGGCAGCATGGATTGTCTAGCCCACTGCTTTCTTTGCATTTTGTCAACTTTGTGTCACCTAGCTCAGTGCTTAGTTTTCTTCCCTGTGCCTGTGGTGTAAGAGCCCACAGGACAGGGATCATAGGTTAAGTCAGATTTTGTCGAGACTTCCAAAGTGTATAGTATTGGTTGCAACATAAACAGTTGTTAATAATTGTTCATGTTGTTGTTGTCCTTCACATCAATATCAAAATCACCTGTTTATCTAAGAAGCAATATACTTTTAAATTTTATGAACATCCTTAAATAGAAATAGCCATAATTAAAATATATAAAATTAATACACAATATTGAAAGATTAAAAGCTTTTTTTTAGTTGTCAATAAATGGGTTATAAAAACTAAACATATTAATGTTTAATTCTTTTTAAAACATATTTGTAAACAGAGTGTAATTCCATATATTTAACGTCACAAAGTGATGTTACAATTTATAAATACAGTGTGGAAAATCAAGCTCATCAACATATTTGTCACTTCTGATCTATCTAATTATTGCGGAAAACCCAGCCTTAAGCCTTTGTTCTGAAAATTTGCCCAGCACAGTGCCCCAGGCTTAGTAAGCATTCGGTACAGCTGGTTGAGTTGAATCTGCTGTTTCAGGAGCTGCTTCTGCTGTTCTTTACCCACAGCCCTCTTTATTCCCTACCGTCTCTGCCCTGGCCTCCTGGTGTGGGGCAGTTAGTTACCTTTAGGGTTTCGGAAGGTAGCCTGACTTTCTCCAGCCTTTGGTAAAGAGCTCACAGACTGCCCTGGGACGGGGCTGGAGGGCATAAATGAACTGAGAAAACCGAGTAGTGCCCTGTCTTACTTTTCTCACTGCTGAAGCAGAAAATACCAGAACACCTAAAGTTAAAGGAGGAAAGATTTATTTAGTTCACAGTTCATAGAGGTTTCATTCTGTCATCAGCTACCTCCAAAGCAGGGTGGCACATGGCAGAGAAGCAATTCATGGCAAGCAGAAGGTAGCAAAGCAACAAGGGGCAACCGTAGCTCTTTTTATCTCTAATACCTTACCCAAGCTACTCAGGGTGAGTAGCACTCACACTCACTCCTAGGCCTAGCGCCCTGAGTTTAGCATTGTACCGTTAATCAATCCCAGCATCACACACTAGATCTAGCTGAAAAAGCCCTACCTGTGAGTGCATGAGGCTTTGGGGGGACAGCTAGACACAAGCCGTAACATAGCCCAGGGTAGGGCACATGTTTTTCTCATCGTTCCTGCTTCAGATTGAGTTTTGTGTACCTTTCTGACTTCCAAGATATAAGAAAAAGTACCTAAGCCCTCAGGAGGCTGAAGCAGGAGGATTGCCACAAGTTCCAGGCCAGCCTGAACTACACAGAGACCCTGTCTCAAAAAAAACACCAGAGATACAGCTCAGTGCAGAAGTCCTGTGTTCAACCTCCCGTACTAAAACAAAATAAAACTGCTTCAAAATTCTGGTTTAAAGGGCATGACAGCATTTTTAAGGGAGGTGGAAGGAGAGCACACTTTAGTGACAGACTGGAGTTGTAGGTGTGTTGAGTTTCAGTATCATGAGAGGAACAAAACCATTAGAATCAATTATATAGATGTTGTTGGAGGTTCTAAGAAAGTCATTGCTAAAGGGAGTTGGGAGTCATTCAGGTAAAGGTAAGGTTACATCTGTGAGAAAGGATAAGGGTGTGGTAGTAGAGAGGACAAGGGGAGTATGGAAGGCAGTGGGAGGAACCAACCAGAAAAGACTGGGAGGGAATGTTTTATAAGAGGAAGCAGAAGTCGTGGATTGGGCCCTTCTGTGGGGTAAAGGGACTAAACATTTTGTTGGAGTCGGGGTCAATACTACACTCCCCCCTCGAAGCTAGGAATTAAAGTTCACATCCCCCAGCAGGACCTGTCCTCCAATTACCTGAGCACCGCAGCAGACCCTCTTCGTAACTGTTCCTTCAATCCCTGCCCATGAGACTGGCTGCAAATCCAGGGCAACAGGAGGACCCAGACATAGCCAGGAGATGGACAGCTAAAGGTGCCTTGACCCATTGACTGCATCATCAGTGTCCTTAGTGTCTAGGTAGGAAAGAAGCGCCAGTTGGCAAGAGTTACGGGTGGTTCTGATGTTTAAATGCAGGAATAATTAATGATTGTCCGCTGTATTTGACAGCTGGAATTGCTAGAGACAGAAATCACATTGTGATGATTAATAAGTGAATTTGAGATAAGGACATTAAGGCCACAAATAGAAACAACTTTTTCAAGAGGCCTGATCAGGAGAAGGAAGAGGGGAGCTAGAGCAGACTTTAGGACCAAAGAGGACGTTTGTAGGAATGAGCAGACTTGAACATTTTCACAGAATTTCCAGTGTTAAGCTGAAGTAGGAGTGGCTTGAAACTTCAAAGGCAGCCTCTCCAGATCTTGGAATGATAGTAAATCTCTTTTACTAAGACAACACATCTTCCTGTAGCAGATCTGCCTCCACCTATGCCCCTTAGGCTTTTGATGTTAGGATTTGTGCTACCTAGTTTTGTAGGTATCTTCTTCCCACTTGGGCCAACCAGCTGGGTAGTGCCCTCCTGCCTGCCACTCTGTCTCCTTCTGGGCAGGCCTTGCTGGTGTTCGCTGCCCCCTCTTGTTTGCCCCTTTGCTTAGGACTTTTCTCTGGACATCTTGCTTGAAGTTATGCCCGTTGTCAACAATGTAGGCAGTCATGGCTTTCAGTATTATTTGTGACTCAGTTGTAAGTTTATAGTGTATTGCTAACACTCTGCATTCCAAGAATTATATGCGATTCCAACCTGGTGACAGTGGTGAGTCCTAGGAAGCCTGGAGAAGAGCAGAGCGGACAGTGTTGAATGAATAAGCACCATGCTGAATAGCAAGTTTCACAATTAAAACCCGGCCCTGTCAGAGGTGATACCAGGGAATTTAGTGAATGTAGTTGTTGAACCTGAATTTCTTTCACCTGTATTTCCTAGGTTCTAATTATATACTGTAAATTTAGTCACATACCTGGCTTTCGAGGTGGAGGAACTTTTTTTTTTAATGAGCCTTTACACCATGCTACATCCCTAGCACTTTTTTCATGTTTTAGCTTGAGGAAGGGTCTGAGTTGCAAAGTTTGCCAAAGCTGGGCTCAAACTTGCAGGGCTTCTGCCTTTGCCTTCCTGAGTGCCCGGATTACAGTCATGTGCTGCCATGCCCAGCCTGGAAGACCTCTTTACATCTGCTAACCTTTCAGCAGAGCCTGGGGACTGATTAGTCCAAGATCACAGAACCCTATTGTGAACCCCAAGGTAACTTTGGTTGCTTTCCAAGAGAGTAGAGAAAACTGGAATGGTTCATAGTTCCCCATTCCATGATCAGATAGAAGAATTATGAAGTAGTTCTTAATATTTCAAGGTGATGTTTTGAACAAATTTACCATTATTTATCCCTTAAAAGGGAAATAGTACTGTAGAAAGTTGAATTAATCCTGAATACTTGAATAATTTGGGGATTAATTTTTGTTTATTTCAAATGTGAGCACAAGGGCCAGGGATATAGGTCGGTGCCTGTCTGGCAAATGCAAGGTCCTGAGTTCAACTACCGGTACAAAAAAAAGAGTGCGTACAGCCTCTAGTACAGAAGAAATCCCAGCAAGAACACTTGAAGGCAGGTTAAAAGAGGAGTGGAAAGAATTTGCAAAGGGCCTAGCAAATATTAGTGCAACTCTGGCAGGCAAGGAAACCAGGTATGAGCCACATAAATAAAATGGGAAATGAGACCTTGGGTTTTACCTTAAAGGTGCCTCAATTTAGACGGCAACATGCAGAAAGGTCAGATTTGCTGTTGAGAAAGAGACTGCTGGCACAAGAATGTGTGTAGTAATTACAGTATTACTAATTCTCAGCCCAGCACCTTTCCATCTGAGATTATTCACTGAAGCAGTGTTAAATGAAGTAAGTAGAGATGACCACAGATAAGTCACAGGGTGCTTTCAGGATTTGTGGTGTACCTGCCTCAAACACTGTGACACAATGTGGGCCTGAAGCTACTCCTTGAAGTTTGTAGCCAGAGGGAGTGGAATGCGCTGTCCCTGAAGGTAGCAGTAGGTTGATTGTGAAACAAAGGACAGACTTTCCAAACAGTGAGTGCTTGTTGACACCGTTACAGTAGGTCATCACAGATAAGTTTCTGCCTGGGTCACCATTGTTTTGGCCACCTTCGCATGTGCTTCAGGAGCAGCCTTGAGCAGCTAAGCCTTGGGCATTTGTTTCTGCCACTGTTAAATGAAGGCCATTTTAAATTCAGGTATGTGTTTGTGTATCTGTGTACTCACATATGTAGGAATATGTATTTCAGAGAGAGACATTCTATATGAAATAAATAGTCACTGCCTTTATTAGCAGCTTGCTATGAATTGATTTTAAAATTTTATTTCTTTTAGCTGAGGCTGAGGCAGGAAGATTGCAAGAAAAGGTTTTAATGTCTATTCAAAAAGTGTTCCAGTTCACATTATAACCGTTTGCTTTTATTGAGTGCGTGCCCCACAGCTGCTCAGTGCTTTACATGTGCTTTACGTAAACTCGGAAGAGCCCTGTCGGGGGCTCTGTCACTGTTCCAGCATGGGGCGGGAAGGCTGTGGCCTGCGGAGGTTGGGCCGCTGGCCCAGGAGACAGTAGCTGGCCCAGGAGGACAAGTGTTTGGACAAGACTGCTTGCTCTGCTGCTTCCCCAGATGTCTTACATTGAGCACGTAGCTCATCATGATTTTTCTCTCTTTTCAGGGTTTTGGTTTTTTGCACTGAAAGTAACCTAGACTTACCGTCTCAGGCTTGTGTTGCCCCAGAATACTGTCAAAGGTAAGTTTTAAAAATGTATATCCACCATGTAGTGACAGTAAAATAGGAGAATTTTTCCTAAAAAGAAAGAAAATACGTTGTAATTTTGTTCCTTCTCTCTAGAGTTCTCACAGGAAGATATTTAAGTGACCTTTTTTGAGTGCTTCTTTGGCAGGTCCCTTCAAAGCATAGCTCAGTCGTAGAGCACTTACCTAGCATGCGCAAGCCCTGGGTTTGAGGCCCAGAACTACCGAAAAGAAAAATAAGAAGCCTTGGTATTTACTGCTTTAGCCTGTACTGCAAGAACTTAGTTATTAGGGTTAGTAATTACTATTTAGCATTAATAATTTGTAGCTTCTGTCTTCAGCCCTCCCCACCGCAGCCTGCAGTCCATGTCAATGCTTAGGTTTGCTTTCTAAATGAGAGCTTTAGCTGTGTACTCCTTTGCTGAAACAGCTCCAGTGGCTCCCAGTGGCTGAAGATGCTAGCTATAAACCCCTTCAAAACTGAAGCCTGGTCATCAGTTCTGACTCCTTTTGTGGGGGATTTCTGTCGGTCTGGGGGGCAGGGCGGGGGGTCCAACTGAGGGTCTGGTGCATGGTGGGCAAGTGCTGTGCCACTGTGCTGTACCCTGGCCCTTTGTCTGTAAGTGTCACCGGACCATTTTCTGTTTCCTAGGTACATAATTCTTTTTAGTGGTTTTGTGCCTTGGTTGAATTTTGGAGAATTTTGGAGAAGGGATAAAGAATGTAACTACCTGCTCTTCCTTTCCCTACCTTTTCTGTTATCTCTTCTTCTAGAATCTCTCAGCAGAATTTCATGTGTTTGAAGAGTACGTATTACTATAGTAATTATCCATTCCTTTACATTAAAGGTATTTCTTCCTGTCTGTCATCTTTACTAGTCTATAAACCTTTTAGGAGTTCTTGAAAAGGAGCTAAGTTTTTTATTTAAATTTATTTCTTAGATGGTACATAAAATATGAAAATTTCACATATTTATGAGGTACATGTAATGTTTAATACTTGTATACACTGGTTTATTTGGGATGATTCAGTTTATTTGCATTTAATTACATACCAGTATGTAATTATTTCAAGAATGGTAATAGCTTATTTGAACTGATTTTTTAAATGCTTGGTGATACTTTTGAGAACAGAAAAGACAAGGAAACATTAGTTGGATCTATTTTTTAAACTGATACTTGGTTAATTTGTTGGTCTTTTATGCATAAGCTGGTGATTCCTTAACTTTTCTCACCAGATTTGTTTTTGTATCATTTTGTTGCTTCCTTTAAGATCCATTCTTAGTTTCCCATGTGTTCTAAACAGAGCCCACTAAAATACAGGATCAAAATCCAGTATCAAGTAGCAAGAATTCTTGTATGTATAGTTACTCTGCACCTCTGTACTACAGTCTAGATTTTGCAAACTTTGATGATAATCACACTGTAATATTAAGTCAGGATAAACATATCTGTCTTCTCAAACGTTTGTCGTTTTTATATGATGAAAACATTCAAAATCCTCAGTCTGGCTCATTATATAGGTATTGTAATATACAGTAGTACACAGAACTAGGATGATTATTGTTATTTTTTGGTGGGGGTGGGCTGTGGACTGACGTGGAGACTGTGGGTGCTCGGTGATGCTCCACCACCGAGCCGTAAACCGGGCCTGAACTGGTCCCTAGTGCCTGCCGGCTTCCTCCACCTTGCTAAAGGTACACGTTTAGTCCTTATGGTGCCTCTTCTTGCTCAGTCTTATGAATGAAAATACTGAGAATCAGAAAGTTAAGTAACTTTCTCAAAATTACATAGCTAATAATTGACAAAAAAGAATGATTCTTCACCCTCAAAGCCAAAATTGGTTCTTCTATACCATGCTAACCCCATACCATCTGGCATGTGTAGGGACTTAATAAATGTTTATTGAATTGACATGTGTTGCATTTTAAATAAAAAACACTATAATTAATTCAATCATTCTTATATAGAAACTTATTGAATACCTATTAATTGCCAAGTGCAGAATTTTAAATAAACTGAATACAGAGATTAGCAAGATTTAGGGACTAGTATCAAGGGGTTGACAATTGACTCTCATAGGAGGCATCTGTGTGAGCAAGTAAAACCATATTATGAATGCTTTCTTTAAGATCCCTGTAACAAATGGTACAGATTCTGTAATAGGATTTAAGCAAGATCTACTGGACTAAGAAAGAAAAGATTATTTCTCCCTGAAGATGGGTCAGGAAATTACCCAAGTTTGGAGTAATAAGTAGGGTGTTCCTTCTGGCGCTGCAGGAGAGGGAGCCATAGGGGTAATAGGAACAAAAGTATGGAACCTGAAGCAGTGTGGTCTGCGGGTGAGCCTGTAATGGTTCAGTGTGGCTGGATGGAAGAAACTAGGCATGTGCAGCTGGAGAGACAGGAGAGGGCTGGGGCCTGGAGAGCTTTGAAAATACTGACGTGTGTCTACTTTTCTAGATGATTTACACAGAATCTGTATATTTCTCCTACTTAGTTATTGAGTCCTATTGTATGTGTGCTGAGCACAGTGCCAGGCCAAGACCACCCATCACTTACATGTGTGGCAGACCAGTGACAGCGCCGAGGTGAGATGACAGGCTGATGCAGAAGTCAGATGCGTGGTTGTCTCGCTGTTTCCTGACAGCTGTAGCACACTTGTTCAACCCTGCAGTTCATTTCACCTTTGTGGCTTCGCCCTGACTTTTTTATGATTCTGTTAGCACTGATACCGTTTGGCCTCTGGCAGTGCCCAAGGGGAAGCCCTAGTCAATGGTGTACTTGTGCATTCCCTAACTTATTCTTCCGTTTTGTCAAAAGGACAGTAAGATGGACTTAGACCCTAGACACAACTAAAAGCCATCGCTTCAAACCAGAATGTCATGAAATCTGGGAGTGTAGCTCAGTGGCAAGACCCTGGGTTTGATTGCCAGGACCACATCCATTCATCCATCCATCTGTACAGAATGTCAAAGGTTTGTTCCCCCAAATTAAGGCTTTTTTGGAGGGTGGGTCCTGGGGATTGAACCCAGGTCCTCACTCTGTCTTTGAGCTACACCCCACCTCACAAAGTGTTTTAAAAAGAAATGTTAAAAACTACTTAGAAAATGTCAATAGAACAACAACAACAAAAAGAGAACAAATAAGGTAAAGGACAGAGAAAAACAGCTATCAATAAGACATGGTAGGTAGGCAGACTGAATTGTTTATCAGGAAAGATTTTCTGAAATAAAAATCGGCTGGATATTAGGACAGAGATGCAGATTGGTAAAGTGAGGCGATTTCTGGTAGGGCCGCGTGTTGGTGAGCTTTCCATTATTGTAACAAACTCCTATGATAATTAGCTTAGAATGAGAACATGTTTATCTTGGCATATTTTAGAGGTTTTGGTCTATGATTGGTTGACCCTGTTGTTTCTGGTCTTCGGAGAGAAGCACATCATGCTGCAGTGTGAGGTGGTGCAAAACCACTCACCTTATAGCCGGGGAGTGAGAAAAAAAATAAAGGGCTGGGAGTACAGCTCTGTGATAGAGCCTGTTCTTAATGTGTTCAAAAGCTTAATCATCAGGACCATTTAAAAAAGGTGGTGGGTGAGAAGACCTTATTGTACATCCGTACCCCCCTCCAAGGGTACACCCTGCATGACTGAAAGACCACTTAGAGATTCTGCCTTCTCAGTAGTGCCTCTCTGGTGAACAAGCCTTTAACATATGGACCTTTAACATGCATAGATGTCATGTTGCCTGAGGAGAATGAAATTATTTCCCTGGGTGAGGAGCCAGACTGGCTTGTGTATGTGGAGTCACAATGTAGTGAAGCACCTCAGAAGGAAAGTACGTTACTGGTATCTTGGTAATGGGGTCGTTGGGAAGGTGAGACTGATGATGGAGAACCTCAGCTTGATTCTGAGGAGTGGTTCTGGATGTGTGCTGTGAAAGCATGGGCCTAATAAATAGTATTCTGTTCTCTGCCCAAGTCTTGCACCAACAGAGAGATAGGACAAAAGAGTAAGGCAAGTGGAGATGAAAATGTCGCTTTTATTGCTGATAAAATTGACATAGGAAAATTGGCTTTCAGCTAAAGGCAGGTAGGCTTCTGAATTCTGAATTTTACCTAAAGGCAGGTAGACTTCTGAATTTCAGCATTAGTCTGGGTTGGACCTTCTTTCTAGAAAAGGGGAGGAGCAGAGCAGAAATGGTGTCCCCAAGGAAATGGGACAGGAGAGAGGCTGCACTGTGAATCCAAGTCCAATCCTCTTCCAGACACGCTCATGCGACAGATCTCCCCATTCTGACACATGAGTCAGGGGTATGACACTCAAAGCTCATGATGTAAGCAACAAGAATGGAGAAAGGTCTCCTCCCCTGTCCCCCAGCTTTTATCTCTTAGTGTGTTGGTCTTAACCAAGAAGTCTGGCTCAGCCAGTGTATTCCTGGCCTCTCGCTCCCCGCTTCCCGCCCACCTCCTAGGAAGTATCTTCAAAAGCCTCTTGATTTCCCTCTCCCCTTTGAATCACCCACGTACATCTAGCACAAACAATTTGAAGGTAGAACTTCACAGGTTTTGTAATGCATGTGCTGTTAGAAGTTCATCTGCTTTGCCGCTTATATGCAGCAAATACTTGTCCTACTTTCTGATATCTGAAAGACCTGAGTGAAGAAAGTCTGTTTTCCCTAAAGTCTAATCTTTGCCTCAGCCATACCTGCTTAGGAAAAGCTGTGCCGGCATAATTCAAGGTCAAGCAGCAGCCTTCTGTACACTGAAGCCACCCGAGCCTGCTAATGCCCTGTTCTCTTTGCTGAGGCCAGCACAGAGGGCATTTGCTTGTTAGCCCAGAATGGCCAGTGTATGCTGAGGTCACCTGCACAGCTGATGTTTAGTTTAGATGAGCTTTCAGTACTACCACCACCACTGACCGTGGTTTGTTTCTTGGAGTTACTTGCAAAACCCTGAAGCCTTTGCTAAGGCTTCTGAGCCTGGTGTTTGCAGCCTTGTCTCTATAGAAACAGCCGCTTACCTGACGACAAAGTTGCCATAACTACAATCACCACTAAGGTCAAAATAATGTGTAGCCTATAGTTTTAAAAGCTTCAGTAGTTAAGCTAATGCACGAATGTAAAACTCCATGTGACTTAATGTCAGCATCTACATGACAACATTTGGCCCCTCAGTAAAGTCCAAGGCCCAAAGTCCTAGCCCCAGTTGAAGGGTCAAAATTCTACAGGCATTTTATGCCCCATTTTGTTTCATGTCTCTTTTCGAGATTTCAGTCCCACGCACCAGATGTTGGCGGTCTTTGAGACCCAGTAAATAACATTGGATTTCCCTCATCCAATCTCTGTGCCAGTTGAGAAATAAGATTTAAAAAAAAAAAAGGAAGGTCTTTGAAAGACCACATTATTGCTTCTCAGTAATAAAGCTGTTGGGAAAGGGTGGCTTAACCATCCATGTTTAAGTAAACTTCTTAACACTGAACCTCAGAATTCATCAGACGCTCCTTGTCATGGGGAGTTATGAGGGTCCTGCATTTGTGGGTCGGAGAGCCAAGGAGAATGCCTGCTCACAGGGGGCCAGCTGCTTCCAAAAGGAAGGCAGAGAGGACTGAGTGCTGCCTGCCTTCTTTCTCCCCCCAGAATCACGGCTCAGGCAGGTTTCTGTGCCCGCCCCAGGGAAGGGAGGAGCCAGCAGTGGGAGTCAGGAGAGGGGAGGCAGTGTCCCTCTGTAGCACGTAGTCACAGGACAGTAGCAGAGATACTTGGGGATATGACCCACAGGAGAGTAGGCAGGTGGTGCTTTGGGAGTAGGTCATCCACATATCCTTACAAGGACTGTTACATGTGGAGTATAAGTGTATTATCACTTAATCCTCAAAAACAGTATTTCCCAAGTTTCCTTAGGGACACTGAACCTGAAACAAACAGTACTTTTTGTCAAGGTCACACATAAATAAGCCCTAGCATCTGCGGGACTTGTCACTCGCAGCTGTGGTCCAGGTTTGTCACTGCTCCTTTCAGTCCCCACAGCACTAAGGTTGCCACCTGTTGCCAACCTTGAGGGGTTTAGTATTCTTTGTTTTTTCCTCTAATTATTTCTACTCTAATATTGTGGAAATAGAGGGCTGCCATGGTAGGGGAAGTAAATCTTGGCGAATGGGTTGAATCTTGGGAGATGGTGGATTTTAAAAAGTGGCGGTATGCACCTGTAACCCCAGCTCTTCTCAAGGCTAAGGCAGCAGGATCACAAGTTTTGAGATCAGCTCAGGCAATTTAGCAACTTTAGAGAGACTCTGTCTCAACATTGAAAAGGGGGTACATGTGGTGACTTTTCTGTGAAGTGCATTTTCTGTTTGAGCAAAGTGGGCGAGCTCAGAGATGCTTACAAAGTGCCCTGCTTACCAGATCTTTCTTGATATGGTATTGAACTCTTCCAGTGCTACAACTTTGTTTTCATAGAAGTAGTAATTGTGATTTTATATAATTATCATAAACAGTGAGAAGAAAATTAACTAGAGAAAGCCTGTTTCACTTGCTGTGAGCAGTGGCCACATGTTTTGCCCTGAGGGACTGGGCAGTGTTGGTGCACCTGGGAGTGAGGGGATGAGGTGGAGGGAGAGCTACTGTCCTGACTGTACACTTCACATCACGTAGTAAATACAGCCCCAAAGCCTTGTTAGGTGGCTACGCAGGTATTTTGATACCTTTTTCCATCTGACAGGTGTAGAAACTCAGAAGTGCCTTCTTGGCCTCATCTTGTGGCTGCAACTGCACAAATGGCTAGGCCCTGGTACCCTCATAAAGAGATTTCTCCAGGCATAGAAAATTACACGTTGCAGGCATCTTTTTCACCACAGTACTTTGTAGCTATGTGCCTTTTAAGATATTTGCCAGGTTTATAAATGTTTATACCTGTAGTATATATAATAGGGACTTGTTTTGTGTTACTTTGAGTAATTCTCACAATTATATATTTAATGATTTCATTAAAATGGTGCATAATTTTGTTTTAGCACTGGGGATTGAACCCAGGGCCTTCACACTGAGTTATATCCCAAGCGCTTTTTAAAATTTTTTGAGACAAAGTCTTGTTAAGTCACTAAGTTGCCCAGGCTAGGCTTGAATGTGTGATTCTCCTACCTCATCACTCCAAGGATGGGATTACAGACCTGGGCCACCATGCCTGGCTCGCATAAATTTGTACCAGGTTTTTTTTTTTCCTCCTCCTGGTTTCTTATTGTACTAGGTATTGAAACCAGGGTCCTTCTACAACTGAGATACATCCCCAGAATTTTCTACAACTGAGATACATCCCCGGAATTTTTTTATTTTAAGATAAGGTCTTATTTTGAGGTAAGGCTGGCTTCAATCTTATTATCTTCCTGTCTCAGCCTCCTGAATAACTGGGATTACAAATATGTGCCACCACACCTGGCTAGCACATTTTAAATCTTTTTCCTGACCCATATTTTTTGAGAAAAAAAAAGACTGTTTTGTCACACCCTATAACTAGTCTAGTCTTATATAAAAATAAACTGACATTTAGACACATTTTCTTAAAATTAAAAAAATGGGATCAAGCATTACAGTGCACCTTAATTTCAGTTACAGAAACTGAGAATGTGCAACATAAAATACAAGCCCTAGAAATCCAATTCCAGCATCTATCCTAGTACCCAGGCAGGGTGATCCACTGCAGCATAAGTAGGTGACGCAGAGCTTTGCTCATTGGGCATCCTTCCTAGCAGGTCACATCTACTGCAAGAATGCTTAAAGGTTTTTGCCTGGCGTGATGGTGCAGGCCTGTAGTCCCAGCACTCAGGAGGCTGAGGCAGGAGGATTGTTGCAAGTTTGAGACCAATCTGGGCTATCAAGCGAGATCAGGGCCAGCCTGAACTGCACAGATGGACCCTGTCTCAAAAAGATGAAAAAAAAAAAAAAAAGAATCCTTGAAGATTTCCACTACCACTTCTGCCAAAAGCCGTGTAAGACAGGGCAGGAAGTCTAGGCCTATTACTATTCCAGTGCCCTCAGCCTTTCCCAGCTCTCCTCCTCTGAGGTGGGAGGATCCTTACTCCACCTCTCTCCCTCCTTACTAAGGTGCATGTATATATCCATGTGTACATGGGCATATATACACACCTCAGTTACTTCATAGTACCTGTGATCTCAGAGGCAGAATTTTAACCTGAATTCTTTAAAAAAAAATTTTTTTTTTTTTGCCCTGAATTGCTGACATATGTTCTCTCTTCTTACCTTTCAGGCAGTATTTGTGTGTTTCTGCAGCATTTTGCACAGAATCTGGTCCCATGCAAACCAATGAGGGAGAAGTATCAGAGGAAAGCAGTTCCAAGGTCAGTAAATTGTTTAATGGTACAGACAATTTGAGCAGAAATTAAATGGTAGTGGCAGTAGATGAGTAGAATGACCATTTTGTTTTAGGTGAATTTGGAAATTAGGGTGAGTTCTATTAGAGTCTAATCAAAGTCTGAGATATTTTTTTTTTCTTCTCAGTATGTTTTTGTTATGCCATATGACAAATTTAAAATAAATTTTACTGAACTTTATGATTCATTTTTAGATTAGTACTGTTTTAAATTTTATTGTGAAAGTTATATGCTTATTAAAAATGAATCAAATCATAAGTATATATGGCAAAAAGTAAAAGCCTGTCCCTATCCTGCTACACAGAAACAGTCCCTGGTAATTTTTTAGCCTTTTTTTTCTTTTGGCTGTGCTGGGGGTGGAACCCAGGGTCTTCTGTGTGTTAGACATTTGCTGGACCCTTGAGCTATAATACCCTTAACCCTCTATTACGAATTTTTAAGTAGTAATTTGTTTGGTTTGTGTTTTTTTTTTTTTTGTAGTCAAAACTGAAGGAATGTTTTTACTGTCATGCTGTGTACAAAAAAATAGGTGTCTGTGTGTTTGTTTGTATTTTGTTTCCATCTGCCTCCATGTCCCGAATTTCCTTGATTCTTCGTGACCTTGTCACGTGGCACCTTTAGTAACTCCTTCACCTCCATCTCTTCTCCTCCAGAACTGGCTCTAGCTCTTCCTGGGAGCTCCAAGGGCTCCTAAACGGCCTTTAGCCTCTCAGCACTGTGCACTACCCAGCGTCCACCTGAGGCAGTGTCTGCCACTGCTGCCTTAGTCCTTCCCAGCGCAGGAGCAGGGAGGTGTTAAGATATCACGTGAACTTTCAAACCATGCTAAGCACAAAAGGTTGCATATTGCTCCACTGCATTAATATATCATGTGCAGAATAAGTGAATCTGTATACCGAGTAGGTTGCTGGTGTCTGGAGGTTAGTAGGGAGAGCTGGAGGGATAGGCAGTAGCTGCCTAGCGTTTGTAGAGTTTCCAGTTCTGGGGATGAAGATGTTTTGGAACCAGTCCTAGGTGGGAGTTGCATATTGTAAATATGCTAGATGCCTCTGAATTGTTCATCTTAAAATAGTTGATTTTATGTTATGTGAGTTTCGTATCAGTAAGTTATTAAATGTTTTTTAAAGGAAAAAAATGTTGCTGGGTTCCCGTCATGCTGGTCTCATGGTCTTTGACCTCCTGCTATAATTCATCGAGCTCTAGAGAGGCTGTACCCTTGTCAGCTCCCTTGTGCTTCACGAGCCGGGCTTCAGAGAGGCACTGGTCTTTTTAGCACCCCATACCCACAAGCAAGGGTGTGATCTGTCCGTGGGGGACAGATGCCACTGTACTCCTTGTTTCTTTCTGTCTCTTCCCTCTAGTCTATTCCTTTTTTCTGTAGCCAAAATACAGACATGTAGCCTTTGATCAGATCCATGTAGAAAAGCCCCGTGCCTGATTGTGAGCTCCTCAGATCCTGTGGGATACATGTACATGAGGAATCTTCCCCCCACACACAAAGGTGCCCATATCCTGGGACACCGAGACACACCCCAGGATTTCTGAGGTATAATCCACCCTTTTCCCCAATACCCCTAAGTTATTAATATATAAGAAAATACAGTGTTAGGGAAGACTAGATTCTAGGATGCTCTTATCTAATAATACATTTTGTCCCTGGAAAGCTGGTTGATTGTTCGGTGAATGTGTAATTAGACCAGTATAGAATATTTTATTGTTTCTTCTACCTTCATTTTTGGAGGAGAAAAAAGACTAGCTATTTTGATTTTTGAGTTACTTACTACTTTAACAGTTTAGGATCCATTAAAGATATTCTTTATATATTTGCATAAGTAGATACTCCTGTTAACAGAAATTAGATCATAACTTCAATCTTAGTTTAATTCAGGTTATATGTATTTTTTTCCCTGTGTTACTTTTCCTTTTTAAAAATATTACATTTGTAATGACTTCATATTAATATGGGAATTTATCATAGTACTGTGATAACATGATTTTTGGGAGTCTGAACAGAAAGAAGTCAGGAAAGGTGGCTGGTTTTGAGAGCAATTTTCTGCAAAACACAATGGTTTTCAGCTGAATCTCCTTCTTTTTCAGTAATTCTTCAATGTGTTTTCAGGGATGCAATTAACCAAAAAGATGTGATTCCTTTTCTCCAGGTGCTAACATTCTAATGGGAGGCACAAATATCAATAAAGGTAGTAGCTATAGACTATGGTAAGCACTGCGAAGAAAGGGGATGAAGTGATGTGCTGCAGAGGAGCTTCGGCTACTCAAGGACAGAGATTCTTTTTAACTACAACAATGTAATTATTGGAAATGACATTACATTGACCTGATGAGAATGTAAAATACATGGAGCATAACTGGTACAACAATTTTTAAAAATCACAAGTGAAAAAAATCATTTTCAAAAGAAAATGCTGTATGCAAATCACCTGTGAATACTATAGTGCCACTCATAATGTTGACTAAACTTCCAGAATAAAGTTTACTTTAGACTGAATAGCAGAAAAGATTTCCTTCCCTAGCTAAAAAGTTCCTTGTCTCTTAATTGCATATCACATCCACAAGGCAATTTTCATCACTTGACAGTAAGAAGGTGGTATCTGTCATATTCTTGTTAGAAAAAGAAACTGTCCTACAAATAAGGAAAATTCTAGGGAATCCAAGCAACAGGTCAGTTAGTGGCCCTCAACTAAATGGGCACCTAGAATCAACATTCTCTAGAACCTAGAAGTTAGAGTAAGTGTACTTATTAGTAAGATTTTATTGTCACTTAAGAACCCATATGTGAGAAGGTTCTTAAGGACAGAGATTTGAGCTGAGAACTAAAGGACAAGGGAGCCTGCTATGTGAAGAGCGGGGTACAGTGTCCTAGATGGAGGGAGAAGCCACAGAGGCCTTCAGCCTCTTTGACAAAAGTCAAAAGCCAAGTGCGATAGCATATTAGAGAGGGCAGAGACCTTGCACCTTGAAGGCTGTGGTGTGAAAGGTAGACCTCTTCCTTCACTGGGCAGCCACCAATGGCTGTTCTGCTGGGGAGAAACATGATCTGTGTATTGTAAGCAGTCACCCAGCCACCATCGAGAGAGGGTTGGAAAGGGGCAGCAGGGGAAGCAAGAAGGCCAGTGAGAAGCCACTTGCAGCTGTCAGGTGAGAGGAGATGGCAGCTGGACTAGAGTGGTGGCGCTGGAGGTGGAGAAGAACAGACTTAATGTGTGTTGGAGGTAAAAGTAACATCACCTCAGAATGGATTCAGGTATGTTTGCACCACAGAAATCGAGAAGGAGGTGTTGCAAGAAGCAGGTGCAGTCAGTAATATCTCCTGCTGCCAAGAAGTCAAGAAGGTTGATCATTGAGAAGAGGTATCAGGATTTGTTTCTTTAAAGGAGTGATAGAACATGGTGGCTCTTGCCCTAGTCCCAGCTGGTTGGAGGCTGAGCCAGGAGAGTAGCATGTTTGAGACCAGCCTGGGCACCATAGTGAGACCTTATCTCTTAAAAAACAAAAAAAGGAATTAGAGGACATTTGCAGATTTTGAGAGAGACTAAGATGTTCTTAGTCTGATGGGGTCTTGCAGTTTACAGTTACAACAAAAATCACAGTTAAAATGTAGGTAAGTTTTATCTGATGAAGCACTAAGATAACTGAATCATGGTAGAGGATGGTAGAGATATGGCTGAAACAGGAATGGCAGACTGCACAACTACCGCAGCTGGGTGATGGTACAGGCATTCCTTTGTTTTTCCTTTGTACGTGTGTGAAAACTTCCATAACAAGAAAAGCTTTAAAAAGGTGTTATTTATGGTGTTCTAGAGTGCCTTGTTGTTGGTGAAGTGGGGCAGAAACCATATTTTATGGGTTAAGGAGAAATTAAATGATGAAAAGGTAAGAGCTGTGGCTATAGTCGCCCACCCAATTTTAGGAAATTTGGAAGTAAGTGGAGGAAAGAGCAGCAGTGAGCAGGATCAGCTAAAAGGGAAAGACTGTGCTTGTTTGAGAAGAGATGAAAGAAATAAGAGAGCCAGAGTACATTTATGAAGAGGTTCATCAGATTCATAGCTTGATGCAATGTAGGGTTCAGCAGGGTGGTCCCCTGGTGCCATGGTGGTGCCTGAGCTTGGGCTGGAATGGTGCTCTTTTGACCTGTGTTTGATGGTAGGGAGATATTCAAAAGAAGAAGGAAGAGAAAAGGTTAGTGTCTCTTTGTATTGCATGGAAGTCATCATGATCCAGAGTGTATTTAGTATACAACTGAGGGCTTGAAATTACAGGTTTCCCTTTTCCTGCTAAATTGCAGTTATGAAAAAGGTGTTAAGAATAGTTAATATGAAGAGAATCAGGCTAGGTGTGGTGGCTCACACCTGTCATCCCACTACTCAGGAGTCTGAGGCAGGGAGGACTGCCCTGAGTTCAAGGTGATGCCTTTAAAAATAGAAAAAGAACGAGAGGGTCAGGCCAGACCTAGAAGTGCATCCTGTAATCCTAGTTACTCAGGAGGGTGAAGGAGGATTGCAATTTAGAGACCCTGTCTCAAAATAAAACTTAAAGAACTGAACAGTGTCACTCAACACCTTCTGGATTTAATCTCCAGTATTGCAAAATAAAACAAAACAAAACACAACCAATAACAAAACAAAACAAAAACAAAAACAGAGTCAATGTGGTTTACAAGACACCCAGAGAAGCTTTGTGGAAGTAGAAATCAGGGTTGCTTCGGGATGGACGAGATCAGTGATCTCTTTTCCTGGAGAGAGGTGCTCAAGTTCAGAGATGGAGTAGAGGCCACATGTTCTTCCAGAGTTGGGAAGTACAGGTTTGATAGCTTGCGTTTAGGCGGATTCTTTTTCTCTGCCAGAAAGAGAAACAGGCAGTAGATTCTAAAAGACTGCAGTAGGTAGATCACAGGCAATTGTTGAAGTAAGTACATGTGTTCTGTTATTCTTTGCTTGGTTTTACTTTCCTCCTCCTCCTCCTCCTCTCACTCTCCTTCTCATTAATTTAGCAAATGTGTATTGAGCATTTGCTGTGTGGCCAAGACTTCTGGGTGCCAGCAGAAAAACTAACTTGGTTAAACAATGATTTATTTTTTTGTTGTTTTAATTCTTGAGGCTTCAAGCATTTTCAGTGGAAACAAGAATATTAATTTCATATTAGTTTAGAATTTTTTACCCCCCAAATGGTCACGGGAATGTAGTTTTGTATGATCTAGCATTCTCAAAAAGAGTTCTATGCTTCTATTGTAAATATGAAAGAAGACAAGTTGACAGAATTATTATTATTAAGATAAGTCTTTAGAGGTCCCTACATGTATCCTGTGGAGACACAATGATTATTTCTTGCATTTTTCTTAAGGACTACTTCAAGGCTTATTTAATTTCTGTGCTGGCTATGTTAGAAACAAAAATCAAATAAAACTGTGTCTTGTTTCACATTTTCAAAGGTTAAGTATGAAAATTACACTTTGTTTCTTTCTTTTTTTTTTTTTTTTTGCGGTACTGGGGATCGAACTCAGGACCCTGCACTTGCTAGGCAAGCGCTTATTCCACTGAGCTATATCCCCAGCCCCCGAAAATTACACTGTGTAAAAAGTCTTTCATGACATATCAGGAAATCATAAGGCAGGGATATGCACTTTGCTGGCCTGATTCCCTTAGATAAGAGAATCACATGACCTAGTTTATTTAACATTTATGTACCTATTGATCTGAAATATATTTTATCTGTCATATGTGGCTTCCACTCATTGAATGTAATAATCATTTTTCTTAGTGCCTGGTCTTACCGTTACAGAGTGGAACTCTTTATCACCAGAGAGAGCTCATCTCTGTTGTAGATTTACTGAGGCATCTTGAGCCTCAGATGCTCATCTTTGTCATCCTTTCTCCTTGATTATGTTTACAGAGGTACTATTAAAAGTTACACACTTTCATGATCATCCAATCTATTACTGAAGCGAGCAGCATTTATTGGGCAGCTAATATTTGCTGTACCAAGTTATGTAAGACATCGTGTTTACTTTTTAGTCTAGTTGAGAAAGGAAGCCATACCATTTGGGCCATGGTGCTGGTATTAAGTGTGTGCCTAGCAATGCATTTTTGTGGAATGAAGTTCCCCAATGGAGAAAGGAGACTTTTTTTTAGCAATTGAATAAAGATAAGTTCTTAAAAAATTATTCTGTGGGATGGTGAGGATGAGAGGGGTGTTAAGAGCAGAGGAACCTACATAGTAGCATAGACATAGTACAGTATGACAGGAGATGGTGTGGAGGCACGCCGGCTTTTCAGATTATCTTGCTGTATATGAAACGACCAAAACTTAGTGGTTTAACACCACCATTGTGACCGCCCAGCCAGAATTCTAAAATTACGTAGCTACCCAGCTTCGAAGATGTGGAACATAACTTCTCACTCCTTAAATGTTTCTTCACATAGAGTGGAAAGCTAACAGCCACCACCTCAGCGTGGGATCAAAGTCAGCAGTCAACAGTGAGAAAAACAATAACAAAAAAACCCCATTAGCAGTGATGTCATGTTTACAGTAGGTACCATAGTCTTCCCCAAACTTACGCCCTCATCCCATCACTAGAAGAGTGTGAGGCGATAGAGGGGCGTTCTATGAAACATCTGACCGAGACCGTCCAGGAAAACGAAAGCATCTCAGGGGCTGGTGGCACAGTGCAGAGTGCTGCCCTGGGCGGGGTCCTGGGGCTTTAGTTAGCTAAGAAGGAAATCCAGTAAGTAACAGTGTATCAGCATTGGCTCATTAACTGTGACACATGAGCTAAGGTGATAATAACTGCAGAAGCCAAGTTGAGGCTGTGTATATACGGAAACTCTGTGCTGGTAATATTTTTGCAAATCTAAATTTATTCTAAAAAACCAAATCTTGGTCATTTTCCCAGTGCTGAGACACAGTACTTAGAAGAACTTAGAAGGTGTTTATTGTGGCTCGCAGTTTCAGTCCACGGTCAGCTGGGGCAGAGTGGCTCAGCAGCGGAAGTGGTTTTCAGCTGTGGCAGTCGGGAGGTAGAAGAAAAAGGAGGCTTCAGGGACAAGAATATCCCCAAACAGGCCCTCCACCGTGACCGTGCCGAGGCCCCACCTTCCAACAGTGCACTCCGCTGCTGAGCTCGCTACCGGTGAGGGTGGCGCCTCACGGCCCAGTCAGCCTCCACACTTAGGAGAATTTGGGGGCGTTTATTTTAT
The DNA here is from genome assembly GCA_004027595.1 of Dinomys branickii. Lineage (NCBI taxonomy): Eukaryota > Metazoa > Chordata > Mammalia > Rodentia > Dinomyidae > Dinomys > Dinomys branickii. Next base: position 20,128 of record PVLD010016782.1, on the reverse strand, counting down.
TTTATTTTATTTTATTTTATTTTATTTTATTTTATTTTATTTTTGTCTTTTTGAGGCAGGGTCTCGCTATGCAGTTCAGACTGGCCCTGAGCTCACTTTGTAGCTCAGGCAGGTCTCGAACTCACAATGATCCTCCTGCTTCAGCCTCCTGTGTGCTGGGATTACAGGCGTGAACCACCACACCTGGCATGGGGGGCATTTTAGATCTCAGTCATAGTAAACATTTTTAAAAACCCACCACGACCTTTTGCTATCCTCATGATTTGGTAGTTGGCTGAGATCAGCAAGGCACTTCTGCTCCCAAGAGCTGTTGGTGGGAGCTGTGGTCATCTGGAGACCCAGCTGGCTAGAAGTGTCCCAAATGGTTGGTCAGGAGACTGGCAGCTGGTGGCTATCAGCTTGGGGTTTGGCCTGAGGCTGCTGACCCCAGTATTAGGCGCTTCTCCATGGGATTGCTAGTTGCCTTGAGTTTTTCCTACAGGGCAGCTGGGACTCAAGAGGGTCAAGAGGGGGCATCCCACGCACACCAGCACAGGTGTTAAGGTCCAGTCTGAGGAGGTACCCAGCTTTGTTTCCCCACCTTCTATTACATTAAAACAGGCCATAAAACCACTCCAGATTTGGGGGCAGGAATAGCTTGAGGAGTTCTGGAATAGTCAGAAGGGGTTTTTTTCTTTGTTTTGTTTTGGTTTTGTTTGTGTGTGTGTGTTTTGTTTTATTTTGTTGGTACTAAGGAGGAGACTCAGAGCTTTTGCACTGAGCTACATCCACAGTCCTTTTTAATTAGTATTTTTTGTAAATTTTGAGACAGGGTCTTGCTAGGTCACTAAGTTGTCCACAGGCTGGGCTTGAACTCGTGATCTTCCTGTCTCAGGCTCCTACTAGAGTGCTGAGTTTACAGGTGTGCACTACTACACTTGCCTAGGCAGATGTTTTTTTTTTTTTTTTGAGACAGGGTTTCACTATGCAGCTCAGGCTGGCCTTGAACTCACTTTGTAGCCCAGGTGGGCCTCAAACTCACAGCGATCCTCCTCCCTCAGATCCTGTGTGCTGGGATTATAGGCGTGCACCACCACGCCTGGCCTTAGGCAGAATAATTTTAAAGCAGGGAAAGAAATGCTCATTTCATTTTATGATTTGCTCTTTTATAACTGGCCTTGATGGAATGGATAGATTTTTTTTTTTTTTTAAGACAGTGCCCCATCATGCAGTTCAGGCTGGCTTTGAACTCTCAATGATCCTTTTGCCTCAGCCTCCAAAGTGCTGGGATTACAAGCGTGTGGCACCTCACCAAACAGACTAGAATATTTTTCTCTTGACCCTCAGATTCTCTATAGGAGAATATGGCTTACTGCAGCCCGCGGGCTGGCTTCCTTGGTGTCTTGAGCTCCTAAGGAGACCCAGATCCAGCGTATTAATTGTCTTTAATTCTGCAGGGTGGGTTTGGAATTGGAAACCTTGAGGTGACTGCAGGAACTCCAGGTGAAAGTACTTAGCATGCTTGTGCTGCTCAGCAGAGAGAGGTGCCAACAAAGTGTGCATTGGGAGTTCTCAGCACACAGGACCAGATGGGTCCTGGGAAGTGAGAAAAGACCCAAGTATAGAACTGTAGGAACTATTTCAGAGTGAATGTTAAGCTTTAGTACTTATAAGAATTGTCTTGGGTAGTTTTCTTTTATTTTTAAAAATATTTATTATTTTTTTATTTTTTATCTTTTTGAGACAGGATTTTACTGTGCAGTTCAGGCTAGTCTTGAGCTGACTTTGTAGCCCATGCTAGCCTCGAACTTGCAGCAGTCCTCCTGCCTCAGCCTCCCAAGTGTTGGAATTACAGGCTTGCACCACCATGTCTGGCCACTTTTATTTTTAAAACAGCTTCTTTGAAGACTATCTCACATACCATAAAATTTACCTAATTAGGGTTAGAGATGTAGTTTAGCAGTAAAATACCTACTAAGTGTAAGGCTCTGAATTTAATCCCTGCACACACACACACACACACACACACACACACACACACACAGGCATGCAAATGTATTCATTTAACGTATACAATTAGCCAGGCATGGTGGCTCACACCTGTAATGCTAGCACTTGGGAGGCTGAGGCAGGAGGATTGCCATAAGTTCAAGGCCAGCCTGGTCTATATAGTTAGTTGAGGGGCAGCCTGAACTATACAGCAAAACCCTGTCCAAAAAAAAAACAAAAAAAGTATACAAGTGAGTGGATTTTAGAATATGCAGAGTTATACAACTATCACCTCAATCTAAGAAACTTTTCATTACTGCAGAAAGAACTGCTGTTCATTAGAAGTCACTCCCCATTCCCTTTCCTCCTGGTCCCAGGCAAGAACTAGTCAACTTTCTGTCACTGTAAAATCATCTCTTCTGGACATTTCATAGAGGTAGAATCATAGAATATGTGTTCTCTGCATGTGAGACTCATTTAACTTAAAGTATCTTTTTTCTTTTTTTGGTACTGGGAATTGAACTCATGACCTTGTGCTCACCAGGCAGGTGCTGTGCTGCTAAGCTATATCCCCAGCCCCTGAAGTATCTTTAGTGTTGGTTTTATAGCACATATTAGTGCTATTTATTTTATTTTGTAGCTGAGTAGTATTCCATTGTATGGTTATATCACATTGTGCTTATCCATTAATCAGATGACAAACATTTGGGTTGTTACTTTTATTTTTTAGTCCTGGGGATTGAACCTAGGGCCTTCACACTGAGCTACATCCTCACCACACACAGGACATTCTTTGTTGGAGACAGGGTCTTGCTATGTAGTTCAGGTTGCCCTTGAGCTCACTATGTAGCCGAGGAACTCAGGATTTTGCCTCAGTCTCTCCAGTGCTGGGATTACAGGCCTGTGCCAGCTTGTTCATACTTTTTGACTGTTAGGAATAATGCTGTTATGAACCTTTGTTACAATATATTTTTGTTTCTCTTTTGTTATATTCCTAGGAGTAGAATTGCTGGCCACAGAGTTTATGTCAAACTTTTTGAGGACCTGTCCAACTGGTTTTCAAATGGCTATACCATTTTGTATTCCTGCCAGAAATATACGAGGTTTCCAGCTGGCCCACACTGTTGCCAGCACTAGTCATTATCTTTTTTTTTTTTTTTTTTTTTTTTTTTTTTTTTTTTTTTTTTTTTTTTTTTTTTTTTTTTTTTTTAGTCGTTCTAGTAGATAGGAAATGGTAACTCTGTGGTCTTGATTTGTACTTTGCAAGTTTTTTTCAAACTAAGATGTCCAGCCTCACTCTGGGCTTACCGAAATAGAAACTCAAGAGGGAGGCCCCTGGTCCCTGGAAGACTCCATGCATTGCCTGCGTAGACTGTAGGGAGACCACAGCTGAACTAGAGGGCAGTCAGCAGCGGGAGGAGCTGCTTACGCTTTTGTGAGGAGGTAAGGCAGGAGCTCAGAGCAGGACTACACGAGGAAGGCTGGAGAGGTTGGGTTCGGGCAGGGCTGTTACAACTCTTCATATGATTCTGTACTTAAAGAATTTTCCTAACATACAAAGATAGAATACAAGATTCTTTTTTTTTATTTTAAAGACAAAAGAATGGAGACATATGAACCAGAATAAGCCATAAACAATACCAAAAATACAAAATTATACAGAATATAGTAGGGAATTAGCACTGGATGTTGTATTATGTAATGTTATCTTCACATTAGTCAACACATAAACATTAAAGGAAATACCAAATTATAGAGAAGATAGTAGGGAATTAGCACTGGGTGCTGTGTAATATAAAGTTATCTTCACTTCTGTTAATACAAAAACGATTGAGGAAATAACAAAATTATAGAGAACATAGAAGGGAGTTAGCTCTGGATGCTGTCCTACATAATGTTACCTTCACATTTGTTACTCAGTTACACAGATGATGGCCCATTTGATCATTCAGTTTTTTCCTCCCTCATCTCCGTTGCGCTACCACTCAGTCAGTTATCTTCCCTGTGATAATAACTGTACTCCTGGGTTTATCTATATCCTTGGACTCTCACCTTGGGAAGAGATATAGCTGCCTCAGACTATACTATAACATACATGGGTGTATACAAACTGCCATGGTCGGAGGTGGAAAAGCACCTATGCTCACAGTGGACCGCCTGGCTCCTCCCCGTCGCCATGCTATGGGTGGGGGCGGGTCCAGTCCGTGAGGCGCCCTCGGCGGGGCCCTCCGCAGAGCAGCCGCGGGGCACGCACCCCCGTCGGGGCGCCCTCGATGACCCGTTCAGCTCTGTCCCGTTGCCTCGATGCCGGAGGCCCTTTCTTCTCTTTCTCCCTCCTCATCTTCCAGTATTACTGTTCCCCACTCCTTGCAGCTGGGCATTGGACAAACTTACCATGCTTGATATAAGGGCTTGAAATCTCCCCGGCCCGTTCTCACTGTTAGTTCAGGGTATGAACTGAGTTTAAAGATTAGTTCTAGAATAGAGTTGGAGGATTTTCTCGGATCTGCTGTATAGAGTATGTTGTTTTTCAGACTCCTGGTGTGCTGCTTTTCATCTAATTTGTTGCTGTGGGTTCATGCAAGGTTCATATGTGCAAGCTGTAAGGAGACCCTCTTGGTGCTCACATTAATAGTTTGGGATTCGTCCCATTATTGCCAGGAACAGGTGGTGCTTGCTCAAGCTGCTGAGACTCAAGGTGCTCCCAGAGAGAATTCAGGGTGGGAGCTGGGTCCCGGCAACCCAGCTTGTGCTTCCTCCTGCCTGATGTTGGAGTGAGAAGGGCGTGGAGCCACACGATCCACCTCCATGTGCATCTCCCTCCCGTTGCGGTGCTGGAGCCCCCGTCCGTTCCTCGGCCGGATCCCTGGGAGCCACCGTGGCTCGCTGCCGAGGTTCCCCGCTGCTCTCCACCGGTAGCCATTCACCCCTGGAGAGGCAGGGGACCACCACCTCGAGGCAGTTGCTGATCCGGGCGTGGTGGGCTGTGTGCTAGTTGCATTAATTCTCTCCAGGCGCTGATTAGGAAGGTTGCCACAGGGTGGGGACTCTGCCCTGGTGGCTGTCGTAACTCCTCATTCTCACACTGGGTTCAACAACTGCTCCCGACCACCATTGCCTCATTTCCTGGCTGCGCCCTCCCCTCTCCAGCCCTGGACCCGCTCTCGGAACTCCGCTTTCCCCTGGCGGAGTCGGGAGGCTTCCGTGAGCTTGGACCTCCGAAGCTGAAGCTGTGAATGCCGGAAGGAGGGCGTGGGCCAGAGGTGTGTTTGGAGCGGTGACTTCCTCCTCCTCTCCGACTGCGCCATGGCGGATCTCTAATCCTTTCCTTCAGAAGAGGTCTTGCTTGGTCTTTCCGAGGGCTTCAGTTCCCATTTCAGATCCTTCCTCTTACCTTTATGCCCTTCACATGTTGCTATATTCCTATATTCTTTTGTCTGAGTGGCATTCCTCCGGGAGGTTCTCTGCTGCCTACCTGGTCGCCATCTTCAAGTCCTGTCGTAAAATTCATTTAGTTATTTGTTTCTTTCTAATGAATTGACCATTACATTTCTAAAGTTCTGAAATCACCAACAGACCATAGAAAGATACCACTTTATGGGCTGGAGGTACAGCTCAGCGGGCTAAGTGCTTGCCGCTAAGCACTAGGGCCCTGAGTTCGATCCCCGGTCCCCGGGAAAAAAAAAAAAAAAAAAAAGATACCACTTTAGGCTCCTACTTGAAACCAACAGCTTCAGAAAACTTCTGGCCTTGATTCAGGGCCAGAAGATTCTTTTTTATTGAGGAGAAATGTTTACAACTTCAACACAATTTACTCTTGGGAAAGTTAAGATAAAAATTAACATTTATTGTACAAACCACTCAAACACATACAGACAATTCTTACCTCTTTCTTAAAACACTTGGGTTAAGTATCCAGGCAAATATGGTCATTTCCCAATTATTAGAGAACTCAGACTCTTCTGTGTTTCCTTTTTCTTTTTCTTCCATTTTTGTGCATGTGTATGTAAGAGGGGTTTCCTGGAGATTGAAACCTGGAACTTTGCAGCCCTTTTTATTTTTTATTTTGAAACAAAGTCTCACTAAATTGTCCAGGCTGGGGTTGAACTTGCAACCCTCCTGCCTCAAACTCCCAGAGTGCTAGGATTACAAGCAATGCACCATAAGGCCCACATCTTCCATTTTCAATACATTGTTTCTACCTTGTGTTCTAGGACAGTTGCTCCCCTGCAGCTATCCCATCTTTATGCCACATAGACAAAAGGAAAGAACTCATCACAACCCTTGAAAGACTTCATAGAAGGTCACCCTGTGCTCTGCTTACTTTTTTTTTCTGCTTGCTTCTTTGACCAGAATTTAATCACATAGTTGAAATAATCTTTGAAGCATGTGTTAGCTAATATTTGTGGTTCTGTTATTAACCAAGAAGTGCTTCTTGGGTTGGAGGTACAGCTCACTGATAGAGCGTGCACTTAGGGTTTGTGAGGCCGTGGGTTCTTCCCCAGAAGCCCCCCACCCCCCACGGCTTGTCTCAAAAGTCAGTCACATTGTCCAGCATGCTGCTGTTACACTGAATTTTTTTAATAATAAGATGTTATTACTAGAAAAAATTATCAAGAGACTAGTATAATCCAATGAGGGAAAGGTGCTAGAGCAGCTAAGCTAGATAACTACGAAAATACACGGACCCTGAGCCCCATGTCATATACCATACAATAAAACACAACTTGATGTGGGTCATAAATCTAAATGTGAGGGCCAGAATTACAAAGCCTTTGAAAAACAACGTAAGAAATAACTTCATCGCCATAAGAAGGTTATGAAAGTTTGTTGGTAGGGTGTGCAAAGCACTATTGATCATTGACTTTCATGAAAATTATATAAACTTTTAGCTGACATGATTAAGAATGTGAAAAAGTGATGCATGTCTGTAATCCCAGCAGTCTGGGAGGCTGAGACAGGAGGATCACATATTCAAGCCCAGCCTGGGCAATGTAGCAGCTTAGTGAGATCCTGTCTCCGAAAAGAAAAAAAGCCAAATGTGAAGGCCCTGGGTTCAGTCCCTAGTAATGACCAAAAAAAAAGCGAAAAGGCTACAGAATAGGAAAGAAAAGGTCAAAAACTTAAATTACAAATATGAGGAAAAGACAGGAATAGGCAGTTAAGATGCTGAATGACCACAGAAAACAGTTGGACATTACTATCCATGAGGGAAATGGCAAGTAAAGCTGTAAGGTAACATCATTATGCATTCATCAGAATATCTGAAGTTCAAAACTGACGCTACCAGGTTTTGGCAGGAATATGGAGCACCTAGCGCTCTAGGGCACTGTTGGCAGGAGTGTAGAACGCATAACTACTTAGAAACTGTGTTATTGTTTTCTCATAACCTTACACATTTGTGTACTCCTAGGTATGTAGCCGATAGAAATGACAGCAGGTATTCACAGAAGGCATTTATGGAAATATTCATGAGAGCTTTATTTACAGCACCCAAGCTGCAGTTAGCCCCAGCACCCATCAACAGGTGAATGACAAATTCTAGTGTTTGCACAGTGGGATCCTGCAAAGTTCAGAAAGTGAGCTCTTGATGCATACTGGAACGTGGACAAATCTCAGAAACACTGAGAAGGTATGGAAGTATATGCACTGCTGGGTTCTAGGTATAGTGTGTGACATCCAGGAGTAGTTAGTGCTCACATACGGCAGGTGAATGGAAGCGGGATTTATTCAAGGGAATGGCTGTGTGGGGATTTTCTGAGGAAATGGAAATTTTGGGTCTTGATTCACATGGTGATTACACAGGTGCCATCATATCCAAAATTCATCGAGCTCTACACTTAAAGTTTGTGTGTATTCCTCTTTGTGAATTAGACCTCAATTCCAACATTTTTTAGAAACATCTACCCTTCTTAGTATGTGAAACCATTTTGAAGATGATTCTGTCATCCAGTATTGCTGGCTTCCCACTCTCAGGAGAAGTATGTATGCTTTCTTTTCAAACTCCTATGCCTGAAGTAGAGGAGACAGTTGGAAAGATACAGCATTTACAAAATGGACAGAATTGAACAAATTACTTGGTATCAAAAAAAAGAGAAGTCAAGGGTGACATTGAGGGTTAAAAGTAAATGACTAGGAAGATGGCATGCTTTTGCAAGAAACAAGAACCCCAACAAAAGAAGCAGGGTTGCGAAAGGAAGCCTGTGAATTCTGTCTCACACGTGGGGCCTGGCATATGATCCCCGTGACAGCATCTGCCACTCAGGTGAAAATATGAGGTTGGAGACAGGAGAGGTCAGGCTGTAAATAGAAAACTGGGAATCATCCAAGTGTGATAGTTAAAATGGTGAGATAAGATTGAATTACTGCGGCAGAATGTAGAGATAGGTGCAGAGGCAGAATCTGGGGGATAGGAGAAAGAGGTGGAGGTATCAACCGGCAGATCTTTAACACTTTGGGCCAGGTTAACAGTGGATAGCAATGCCTGCCTCTAGGAGTTCACATTCTTTGTGGGGGAAGACAGAAAAACATGCCACTAAATAAGAGATCTTGCAGGTAGTGACAGGTGGCACACGGAGAGTGACAGTGTAGACACTGTTTGAGCTGGGGTGGTCAGGGAAGCTTCTGACCTGATACCTGCATTGTGTGAAGGAAGTGTTTGTGGAACCATGTTAGAGAAGAACATGAAATCAAAGGAATAAACCCGCAGGCCTTAAGGTGGTGGTAGTAGGGTGTTGTGTTACCAGATCAGTAATGAGAACATGGAAGTAGTGAGGTATAGTTTACTGTTCAGAATCTGGGTAGTAAAGGGAAGAGTAAAAGCAAGATACTTGGGAGTATCACAAGACCAAAAACAATTTTCTTAGATTAGGAGAGATTGCAAAATGTGTATGGGTTTATAGAGTCTGGACTCCCTAGAGAGGAAGAAGTACAAGAGGAAGAAGTATCCTCGAAGCCAGGTGTGCTGGTAATCCCAGCACTTGGGAGACTGAGGCAGGAGGATTGTTGCAAGTTTGAGACCAGCCTGGGCTCCAAAGTGAATTCAAGGCTGGCCTGAGCTGCATAGCGAGACCCTGTCTCAAAAAGACCAAAAAAAAAAAAGGATCCTTGAGGAAGGTTGCAGAGGAAGGAGGGTAGTGTAGGTCACAAGTTTAAGACACAGGGAATGAGGTTACCCTTGTAGGGGAGTAGGAGGGAGAAATGGGTGAAGGTGTAGGCTGCTGGTATAGTCAGGAGAGGGACGGGAGAGGGGCTTATGTGAGATAGGCCCCCACAAGAGTCTTAGGCCGTGGCATCCTCCACTCCTGTTGGATGGGTTTGGTGAGTTGGAGGGAACAAGGAAAGGTACAGAATAAATGATTGAGGGACATGGTTGGGTGGGTGGGGCATCCATTTAGTCCTGCAGCCTAGTGCTTAGCACATAGAAAGCATTGGGAAAGTGTGTTGCATGAATGCACACCCAAGCAGGAGGGCTGTGTGCATCCCTGTATGCAGACAAAGGTTACATTCTTTCTGTTGCAGGCCCACCACCACCAGGAAATGGATGAACTAAGGGTCACAGCTGTACCGCGGCATCTAGGGTAGATGTACCAGACCAGGGGGAGGATAGGAGGAGGAGTGGGTGAGAGGAAGCGCTGGAGGTCACAAGGCTTTTCTTAGAAAAGGTAACTTTGAAATCATCTTGGAAGGCTGAGTAGGAATCCACGCCGAAGGTCACATAGTAAAGGGCCCTTCTAGTAGAGGAGCTGAAGTCAGTGCTCGGTAGGAGGGACTGGCGTGCATCTGTGAAGGAACCAGTGGTGGAGGGCTCTGCAGCTGTGCTCTGTCGTCCAGGGACAGAAGAGAAGGAGGTGGGCGAAGCAGGAATGTCCGAAGAGCAAGGTGTGAGGGGAGCAAATCCTAGCGTGTTTGAGGGGAAACTTGTTGGCCCAGGCTCTCACGTGAGGATCTAATGGACTCTAGGAAGAAAGACCCTGGAACTAGAAGTTACTGTAAGGGTCCTTACAGGCCCCAGTGGAAGCGGGGAGTGGAAGAGCCAGCTGTGGTTAAAGGCAGTTTTCAGGGTTTGTGGAGCAGCACACACTGGCAGTGAGCCAGGGCCTGGGCCTCCCATTTCCTGGCTGAGGTAGGAAGGAGGGGAGCTGCCTGTTGGGGATAGTTGAGAGCGACTGTTTTTAGAGGCAGCAAAGTGTGCTTCCCGGATTGTAATTGTATTCTTACACTGTGTTGTAACTGACTAGTTTGGGTTTGTCTTTCTTACTAATATCTTAAGTTTTTTGAGGACAGAGCCATCTTTACCATTATACAAGATAGCACAGCACCTGGTGTGCAATATGTGCCCCACAGGTACCTGCAAGGATCAATGAATAGCAGTTGGAGAGAGGTGAAGGTATGCTGTAAATTTCATGAATATAAATACTGAAACTCCTGAACATGAATCAAGGGAGTGGACTGGTCAGATGATCAAATTAAATCAAAATACTATATACAAGAAATTAATAGAGAAGAGGAGCATACAGGGTAGCTGGAAGTGGATTTAGGAAAAACGAGCTGGGTATAGTAGTGTGTGTGTATCAGTAGTCCCAGGCACTCTAGGAGGCTGAGGCAGGAAGACTGAGTTCAAGGCCTGCCTGGGCAGCACAGCAAGACCCTATGTCTTACAAAAATTACAAATAAATAAATAATAGGAAATGACAGAAACATCTTTCATGGCATTTTTTTTTTTTTTTGTCTTTTCGAGACAACGTCTCACTATGCGGTTTTTTTTTTTTTTTTTGCGGTACTGGGGATCGAACTCAGGACCCTGCGCTTGCTAGGCAAGCGCTTATTCCACTGAGCTATATCCCCAGCCCTCACTATGCGGTTTAGGCTGGCTTGAACTCACTTTGTAGCCCAGACTGGTCTCAAACTTGCAACAGACCTCCTGCCTCAGCCTCCCAGAGTGCTGGGATTACAGGCGTGCGCCACCACATCCAGCTTTCTGGTTGATTTTTTTATTGGCTTTTGAGTTGGTGGAGAGTAGGTGAGCCCTTGAAGGAGAGACAATGTCCTCTGGGAAAAGTATTAGAACTAGCACTTAAAAAGGTAAGCATTTGGGTATATGTAGGAGGGAACAGAGAGGGCACACAGATGGGGTCTTGGCAAGAGGGAATAGTACAATCAATTCTATACCCTTGGGTTCCAAGTCTACCAATTCAATTAATCATGGATTGGAAATACTTGAGAGGAAAACACATCTATACTGAACATGTATAGACTTTTTTCCTGCATTATTCCTTAAGCACTGCAACAGCTACTTAGAGAGTGCTTGCATTGTACTAGATTCGTAAGTAATCAAGAGATGATTTTAAGTGATAGCTGAGTGTGCTGGTGCACACCTGTAAACCCAGCATTCTGAGATGCTAAGGCAGAAGGACTGAAAGTTCAAGCCTAGCCTGGTAATTTAAGCAACTTAGCAAGACTGCCCTAAATTTTAAGAAGGGCTAGGGATGTGGCTAATTGCAAAAGCCACCTACCACAGTGAATTCAATCCCACATACCAGAATGAATGAAAGAAGGAATGTGTCAGAATGTGTGTAGATTATATGCAAGTAGTATGCTACACAAGGGACCTAAGCATCTGAAGAGCTGGTTATCCAGCTGTGGCAGTGTAGCGGGAGATCTAACCCCTCTCCGGGGTGCCAAGGGGCGGCTGTGTAGGTAAAGGTACGAGGGCTGATGAGCATGGTGCATGTGCCATCAAGGGTTCACAGTGGGTGTATGAGGCCAAGGCAGAGAGAGGACTTGTAGGTAGAGGGGCTAAACTTTCATAGCTTCTTCAAACTGTATTTGGGATGAAGTGCTATACAGCCTTCAAAGACAGTTGCAAAATTATTTTTATCTTTTGGTAGTGCTGAAAAATTAATCTAGGGCTTATACATTGAACTACATCTTCAGTGGCCTCATTTTAAAATGTAAAGACAGGATCTCCTAAATTATCTTCTTTCCTTCGTCCTTTCCTTCTTCTCCCCCCCCCCTCTTTTTCTATCCCTCCTTTCTTTCCTCTCCCTGTGTATTCCAAAGGCTGGCCTTAAACTCACAGCAGTTTTCCTGCCTTAGCCTCCCAAGAGCTGGGATTACAGGAGTGTGCCACTGCCTAGAACTCCTCTAGGCTGAAGTGCATAACTAACTCATTCATTTTCATGCAGTGCAGTAATATTATCTGAAAATGTCATTGCCTGTTTGTCTATTTACTGTTGATGGATATTTGTTTCTGAATTTTTTCTGTTAAAGATAAAACTGCTTGGGCAGGCATGTGGCATATGCTGCAGTCCCAACACTCTGGGAGGCTGAGGCAAGAGAATCACGAATTTAAGCCCAGCCTGGGCAATTTAACTTAATGAGACCCCATTTTAAAAAATTAAAGAGTTGGAAATGTAACTCAGTGCAAAGGTGCTACGGAGGGAAAGGTGCTACGGAGTCCTCAGTACAGGAAAACCAAAAATATTCCTACTAGGTGTGGTGGCCCATGGTATAATCCCAGCACTCTGGGAGGCTAAGGCAGGAGTGCAACTTTAAGCTCAACCTGCACAATGTAGTGACTTATTGAGACCCTGTCTTGAAATAAAACCTCAAACTAAAAAAAATTTGCTGGGGATATAGCTCCATGTGAAGGCCTTGGGTTCAACCCTAGTATAAAAGAAGAAAAAGAAAAAACATATATATTCTTCCAATGCAATTAGTAGTTTGTGTGTACATTTTCAAGTGTTTACCTTCCCACTAGGAGTAAATAAGTTTATTTCCCTGCTCACACTTGGGGTTGCTGGACTTCACAATTTCAGCCTGCTGATGGTTGTGAAATGGGGTATCTCTGTGGTTCTAATTTACATTTTCCTGACTGACGTGAGATTAAGCATCTTTTCATGTTTGGAAATCATCTATGTGTTTCACAGTGAAACTCCCATTCAGTTATTTTTGCAGATTTTTCGAGTTGGTTCTTTTTCTCATTGATTTGTAGACCTCCTTTTCTATTCATGTAATCCTTTGTCATAATTATATGAGTTTCAGAGCAACATGCTTCCTGTCATTCTGCAGATAGTAGTCACACAGGAGAAAGGCCTGAAGCAAATCTGGGGAATGCACACCCTAGGCCCAGCCCTCTGCCTGGGCCACTATACTGCCATGGCCAGTAGCCGGCCCAGGGCAGGGCCAGGCCCCTGGGGTGAGTCACACCTTAGTGCCTGACTGCTACTGACCTGTGGTGCTTGCCTTTGCAGGTGGAGCAGGAGGATTTTGTAATGGAAGGGCACGGCAAGACTCCACCTCCTGGTGAAGAACGCAAACAGTGAGTCCCAGTTTATTTAAGGAGGGTGCCGTCCAGGTCTTGGGAAGCACCGTTCTTTGTGCCGGAAGTGTGTTTGCTGGGGTTGTGTACATTGGAGATATTGTGGGATTCACTCGTTGCTTTGATGGCTGTTAATGCATTGCTTCTGTTTATAGATCAACTAACTGGAGGGACAAGAAAATTGTCTTTGAAGTTTTTCACACTTGACTAATCAAAATTTATGTTTCGCTTTTAGCAAAGGCTTTAAGGTTCAGGATGTTCCAAATTGCGCTAATTCTGTTTGGTTGTTTTCCAAAGAAAATATAAAATGGTGCATCCTTTTCTTTGTCGTGTTTTATGAAGTGAACTAAATTAACACTTCCTCACATTCCAGCTTTGAATTTGAGTAGTACTTCCTAAAATTGAATTCCATTTGGTTATTTACACTTCTGATCATTGTTTAAATAACAGATTGTTTCCCTAAAGAAGTGGGAATTACAAATATTATTTAGCCAACATTTAAAATAATTCAGAATCTGTCCTCTGACTTCTTAAAGGGTGATAGGTTTTTTAAGTTTGAAATTTGGTGTTTGCTGGATAGCTTTCTGGTGACAGTGAGATTTTTTTTTCCTCCCTCCCTCTGTCACAAAATTTGAAAAATTATACTGTAGAGCAGACTGGTTTTTCATAGCCCTTTTAAAGGAAAAACACTTAAGACTGGCTTAAAGTACTGACATAAAACTACACTGGCTTAAAGTACTGACATAACTACTATTTTTTATTCAGACTGTAGTCTCCTAAATTAAATGGGACAGTGATTCATGGAATTTACTGAAAATCTGTAGAAAACTCTTCTCTCTCATCTTTTTTTTCCTAGAAAATAGTTTAACTTGAGTATGTCTTAAGAAAATTATGTCTCTGAAGTCCTTAGGAATGAATGAGTAGACTGCTGCCATGCGGCCAGAGTCATTAAAGGAAAGTGGCTGGTCTTATATTTGTTGTGAATGGAAACTGGGATATTTTCACAGCCGGTTTCATTTGCTAACCTAGCAGTTTTTAAAATAGCTCACAATATAGATCCCAACTTTGCTGTGTTCTGTCAAATGCACTTATATTCTGCATGGGTTGGTGGAGTCAATTCATCTTTAGCAAACTAGAATGCCAGACGTCTCTCTAGCCCCAGTGGGATGACAGGAGAAATACTTCCGGTGCTTGTTTCCCTGTCCCCCATCCTCCCCCTGACCCCACACAGCCAGGCAGAGGTCAGGGTCGTACCTCTGTTTAGCAAGGGCTTTCTGTGCACAAGATGCTGTGGTTAGATATTGTTTAATCTGTCATTTCTACTCATTGCAGCATATTGTCTTTTATTTCACTCAAAGGTCAGGGTAGGTAACTTGACCATGATAATGCAGCTTGAAATGGAGTTTAGGATTGGACCCCAGATTTTTGGTTGCTTTGTTTACAGAGCTAGGGGTAGAACCCTGGGCCATATATACACAAGGCAAGTGCTCTACTATCAAGCTACACCCTCAGCCCTAAAGAATGTTACAGTACCTTTGTCTTAGATCCCTTAGCACCCTCAGGCACAGAGCTCCTGAAAAGTACTGCGGGTAGCACAACAGCAGTCGTCAGGCTCCAGGTCTCCTGAGTAAGTGAGAGCTGGGGGGAGCAATGGAAATGGCATCAAGGCTATTTTAACATCTTTTCTCTTGTGTGAATTGAACTCAGGACCTTGCGCTTGCCAGGCAGGCACTTGTGCCGCTAAACTGTATCCAGGCATTAAGCCTGTTTTAAAGACATAGATGAAGGTTCCATTCTCTAGTAGGTGTCCACTTCCCAAACAAAACAGTCTTTACGAACCTGCTCTCTGCAACTCCTATCCTGAATCAGTGGCCCCCTTAGGGACTCAGTAAACACCCCCTTCAAGTTCTAAGTCAACACCATGTGGGGCTTTCAGAGTTGCAGATGGTCCCTGCCGACTCCAGTGCCCTCTGCAGTATCCTTCCTCTTCACAACTTCCTGCACCCTGGGGTGCATTTCACAGGTGGATTCTGTTTTGCTTTCGGTCTTTTCTGAGACTGGTCTGCTATCCTGTAGGGAAGACATAAAGCAGCAATGAATCTTCCTAGTAGGTGCTCCTCAGTAGACCCATCCACAGTGAGCTAAGGTTCTAGTTTCTTTTGCTTGAGGAAACATATAAAGATCTTCAAAATATTTTAGTATTTTATTTTAATTTTGTTTTAAAGACAAAAGAATGGAGATATATGAACCAGAAAAGCCATAAACAATACAGAAAATACAAAGTTATACAGAATATAGTAGGGAATTAGCACAGGATGTTGTATTACATAGTTATCTTCACATTAGTTAACACAAAAACATTAAAGGAAATACCAAATTATAGAGAAGATAGTAGGGAATTTGCATTGGATGCTGTATAATATAAAGTTATCTTCACTTCTGTTAATATAAAAACGATTGAGGAAATACAGAATTATAGAGAACATAGAAGGGAATTAGCCCTGGATGCTGTCCTACTTAATGTTACCTTCACCATTGTTACTCAGTTACACAGATGATGGCCCATTTGATCATTCCATTTTTCTCCTCCCTCATCTCCATTGCCCTGCCACTCAATCAGTCATCTTCCCTGTGATAATAACTACTCCTGGGTTTATCTCTATCCTTGGACTCTCGCCTTGGGAAGAGATACAGCTGTCTCAGACTATACTATAACATACATGGGTGTATACAAACTGCCATGGTTGGAGGTGGGAAAGCACATATGCTCACAGCAGACCGCCCGGCTCCACCCTGTCATCGTGCTATGGGTGGGGGCGGGTCCAGTCCATGAGGTGCCCTGAGCGGGGCCCTCAGTGGAGCAGCCACCGGGCCCACTGTGGAGCAGCAGCAGAGCAGCCACATGGCCCACAGCGGAGCAGCTGCGGGGCCCACTGTGGGGCAGCCGTGGGGCCCACGGCGGTGCCGCTGCGGGGCCCACATCGGTGCAGCCGCGGGTCCCACTGCGGAGCAGCCGCAGGATTATTTTAGTATTATTTATTATCTATGCAGTCAGTACTGCAGATTGAACCCAGGGTCTTAGACATGCTAGGCAAGCAATCTGCCTCTAAGCCACATACCCTGCCACCCTAAAAATTCATGTTTTTCAATTTTAGAACTGCAGTTGGCCAGTGATTATTACTGTATTTGATAAACGTGTTTGAATTCGGAGTAGGAGATCCAGGAACTGAATATTACACAACAGATGTTAGAGGTGACACATTCCTGAATGCCTTATGAAATTCCCATTCAGCTGGGCATTGTGGCACATGTCTATAATCCCTACACTTGGTGAGGCTGAGGCAGGAGGGTTGCAAGTCTGAGTCCAGCCTGGGCAAGGTAGCAAGTTAGCAACTCTGTTTTAAAATTTTTTTAAAAAATGCTTAGAAGCTACAGATGTAGCTCAGTGAAAAGGTCTTGTGTTCAGTCCCCAACCCTGCCAAACAAAAGTACTCCATGCTTGTCAAAGGACAAACAGTAAATATGGATATAGAAGTAAAACAGACTTTTTTTACTCTCCTCCCCCTCCCAATTCTCTTGAACATTTTCTCTATATTTTATTTCAGTTTTGGTTTGTTTGCAGTGCTGGGGATCAAACTCAGCATTGTGCATGCTAGGCAAGTGATCTACTATTGAGGTACAGCACCAGCCCTTTTAACAATTTTGTTATGAGAAAGGGTCTCATAGAGTTGCCCAGGCTGCCCTCCAGACTTACTTTTCTGTCTCAGCTTCCTAAGGAGCTAGGATTACAGGCACATGCCACTGTGCATGGTCTAAGGAATATATTTTGTTTTTCTTTGTGTATCATCTATTTATATGTATTACCATTTTCCTAATGGATTATTTTTATAGCTTTGTAGGAGCCCTTTTATGTATTTTAGGTAATAGCCTTTGTTGAAATGTTCTAATTATTTTCTTCTGGTCTTATCATTTGATATTGGGATAGTTTTTATAGTAACCAACATTTAATTTTTTTTTTTCTGGGAGAGAGTCAGGGACACTGACATCCATCCCCAGCTCTTTTTCTTTCTTTCTTTCTTTTTTTTTTTTTAATTTTGAGACAGTCTCACTAAGTTACGAAGTTCCCTAGCTGTGCTCAAACTTTCAGTCTTCCTGCCTCAGCCTCCCAGAGTGCTGGGATTACAGACATGTGTCACCACCCACAGCATGTACTTTTAAATTTTTGTACAGTAAAATCAGCCAGCTCTTATGGCTTTCATGTTTTATGTTGCCAGGTGAAGTCTTCCCTACTCTCTCATGATAAAACATCTTTAGTGTCTTTGCTTTATTTTTTACATTGAGACCCTGGATTGAACAGGCACTTATATTTGTGTGTGGTGTGGGATATTGTAGCAACTTAGCAAGACCCTGTCTTAAAATAAAAAGATAAAAGACCCCAGGGATTTAGCTCAGTGAAAGGCCTTGCGATCTAACTTCATTTTTGTCCAAAGTGATATCTAAAATGACTGTCATTCCTTGGTCTTAGCCTGAATAACAGTTTGACTGGAGCCCAGGGAACACAGGGTTAATGTAGTATGATCAGGATCACTGAGCACATTCTTACAAGGGTTTAGGACTGAAATTGTTTTGTTAGCTTATGATTTGTGTTTTTGTTTCCTCATTTAACATTTCAACCATAAATTTGTTTTGTGGTACTTTTGGGTACCTAGAATCGAACTCAGGACCTTGTGCTTGCCAGGTAGGTACTTGGGCCGGTAAGCTATTTCCTCGGCCCCATAAATTTATTTTGTTTTGTTTGTTGTTGTTGTTTTTTCCACACAGGGTTTTGCTATGTAGTTTAGGCTGGCCTTGAACCCACAGTGACCCTCCTTCCTCAGCCTCCCAAGTGCTCTGCTACACCCATTGTTTTGTTTTTTGAGACTGAGGCTGTTCTTGAACTCCTGAGCTCAAGCTATCCTCTTGCTTCAGCCTCCTGAGTAGGTGGGACTACAGGCGTCTACCACCGTACTGAGCTTTAAATTTCTATTCTTTATCAGTTACCCAGTTTCAGAAATTTTGTTCTAGCAGCACAATTGACTGAAAACAATAAGCCAGGATGAGGGTTTATTATTGTTCTTTGGATTTTTTTTGCCATGCTGGAGCCTCACACATGATAGGTAAGTGCTGTATCACTGAGCATACCTCCACTCTTTAACTATGGGTTCAAGAAGGCTTTAAAAATTATTTTATTTTTGTGGTGTTTATTTCAATAGGACTAAAATCTGGGTTTTACTTTTTTTTTTTTTTTTTTTTTTTTGCAGTACTGGGTATCGAACTCAGGACCTTGTACTTGCCAGGCAGGCACTTGTACCACTGAGCTATATCCCTGGCCTGGTTCTGTTAACAAGCTAATGTTGCTGTGCATGTACAAAACTCACTTGAAAAAGGATAGACTTTCAATAAGTTAAACTGTCAGTGTTAGGATCAGTTGTGCAGAATTCTGGTATGTGTGTCAATAAGAGTAGAACTTTATTATTTCAATACTATTGCTTCATAGTGGGGGTTATTTACCATTAGTATATCTTAAATAATCATTTTCTGAGAATATTCACTTAGAGAACTACCATAGCAAATCAGACAAGCTAAACTTAATGCTATACAATTACTGCATTAAAATGACACAGCTTTAATTGCATGATGTATTTAACACAGGAGTAAATGTAAAAACTATGACAGCTTTTCAAAACAGCAGCATGAGCAGAGTTTTACTCACTGGTTGTGCCTCACCATGCTTATGGAAAGATCACTTTGGATAACATACTTCTTCCCCCACAGCTGGGCCCATAGGGTAGCACGTCCCTAGCTGCTCAGGAAGCTGAGGCAGGAAGATCACAAGTTGGAGGGAGTCTGAATAATTTAGCTACACCTTGTCTCAAAATGCAATAAGATAAAAGGGCTGTGTGTGTAGCTCTGTGGTAGAGTGCTTCCATAGCATGCACGAAACCTTGGGTTCAGTCTCCAGACAGACACATGCACACACATATGCAAGCACACACGCACGTACACATACACACGCGGTGTCTACCCAGGCAGACCTTTGACTTGGTTTTCTTTGTGATTTTTATGATGGCCTGGATGTTTGTGGGAAGATCATTGTAAGTAATTTTGAAGCAAAATAGCAGTTTTAGTGTAGCAATAAGATAATTTTGGTCTCCTTTCTTAAAAAAAAATTTCTTTTTTTGAGATAGGATTTCACTATGTAGTTCAGGCTGGTCTTGAACTCACCATGTAGCCTAGATTGGCTTTAAGCTCATGAGTATCCTCCTGCCTCAGTCCCCTGAGTGCGAGGATTATAGTCATGTGTCATCTCACTTGGCTTCTTTCTGAACTTCCAACAGTTTGTTCTTACCTTATCTTTGTTTCTCTTCTTGCTCTAATTCCTGTTGAACTTACTGCTCTTTCTTCCTTGGATTCATCTTGTACCATCACAAAACTTAAAAAGTTCGCTCTCCCCAGATCTGTACAATAAAAGGTTTCTAGGCTGGGGTAGCTCACTACTAGAGCACTTTATATGTACAAGGTCCTGGGTTTAAGCCACAGGACCACCAATAAATCAATAAGCAAACACAACAAATAAGACAAAGGTTCTTTTTTTTTTCTTAAAAATAAAAGTACAAAAACATATTAACAAACAGACACCAATTAGCATAAAAAATAGTACAATCACAACTGATCTATAGACAAGGTGACATGGTCTCAACAGTGGTTATTGCTTTATCCATTGATATCTTCGAAGTGTAAATATATGAACCCATATACAGACATGCAAAATTGGTCAGACCATTAATCCTCTCAACA
>PVLD010016781.1:0-43893 GCA_004027595.1 Dinomys branickii | reverse complement strand
GTCCACTTGCCTACAAAGTTCCCAAAATTGTCTTTCTTTATAGCTGAATAATATTCCATTGTATAAAAATGCCACAATTTTTTAATCCAGTCTTCTGTGGATGGGCACTTGGGTTGCTTCCACATTTTAGCTATTACAAATTGTGCTGCTATAAACATGGGTGCACATATATCAGAGTGATATGATGTTTTTAGATCTCAGAAAATATCTTGGCTATGTATTATGTTTTTGGGTCTATCATTTTTTAAACTGGGTTATTTGGGCCTTCAAAGGACAAGGCATTTCTTTGGTAGTGGATAAATGTAGAGGTTCATTGGCAAAAGGATTTTCCACTATACCTCTCCCCCAGAAATCAACTTATAAAATAGTTCAAACTTTACTTCCCCCGTTTTAAAAAATTTTATTAATTTATTTGGGGAAGTTTGAACTCACAACAGTCCTCCTGCCTCAGCCTCCCAGGTGCTGGGATTACAGGTGTGCAACACCATGCCCAGCCCCCTTCCCTTTGTATCAAAGAGTAATTTGTGTAAAGTCCTTGGAAATTCATTTGCAAATTTCCATTTTGTATTCAGATAGCAGCTAAAGACTTAGTGGTATAAGTCTTATGGTTTATAAGGAAAGTATTTTTGATTAGTATAAAGCTTTAGACAGAGTCCATTGCATAGGCCAAGCAAACACATTTTTTCTCAAATTTTCAACTCTTATAAGTTTGGTCATTTCTAACTGTTGCAGAAGTATAGATACTGTTGCTTACAGTGTACTTGAATACATTTTTTCCTATCTAGGAAGCAGTTACTCCCTTCATAGACCCCAGCTTCATACATTTTTGTAGATGATTCAAAAAGATTATCTTAAAGATGGGCATCTTGTATAGCTTTTAGACTTGGAAATACTCACTATGCAACATGGCCAGAATTACTCCACATCTTCACCAATATTCCTCTCTATTTCTATAGACCAGAAATTAATTTCTCTGACATTTTGTTGGGGCTACCATAGTTCTCTACCCTAATCCTTCACTGAGGGAGGATTAGGGAATGAAGTAAAATTTGAAATTTTTCTACAAAATCTAACTGGAAGTAGATGGAATGTTCAAAATTTAAAATTTAGCACAAAAAAACTCATCACTTTAAAGAAATCTTATAAAAGAATATACCACAGTGTAAGATCAAAGTTGCAGAGCATCAGAACCACTGTTAGAACTTTTAGTGCAAGTGTTATCTCCTGTGCATTATATTTTCTTAAAATGTGTATAAGTTCAACTATATATACTTAAACTTCTTTACAAAGAAGAGAGGGCAGAATTGAGAGAAAAGTATACACAGTACAAGTTACAGCATTCAGCCATTCCTTTTATACTGATTAGTGAACATTGTTCCTGAGGGAAAGAGATCAATTCTTTCAGTCCTCGATTACATTTTATAGTGTAAACAGCTCTGCTCTCTGAGTGTGATCTTAGCCTTCCCAGAACTGGTCAGCTTCTTCATAGAATATGCAGTTGAGTCGACTGTGATCTATGTAAGTCCTAGAGAACATACGCTCTTTTGGCCTTACTGAGGAATAATATTTTTTATGGCTATAAAAGAGCGAAGGTAATTTTGGATGTGTGAATGTTTTGTGTTTGAAGACATTAGAACCTAATTATGAAATAAAATGTGACTTAACCATATTGCTACTTGCATGAAAAATTAACATGATCAACAGAAAGAAATCAAATTGAAACATTTGAGAACCAATGGCTTTGAAAAATATTAGACATTTAGTAAGATCTGTGTGGAGAAATGACCCCTTAATCAGTTTTCTTTAAAAGCTGGTTAGTTTATTTTCTAAATTCTTAAAATTTTGGCCACAGAGAATAAGAGAGAAGCAAAGGATTGATTCAGGATAAATGTAGTTAAACTAGTCAAGTTTAGGGATTCAGTGGCCTTAAAAACAAATGTGTATGTTAATTAAAAATCAGGTTATTTTAACTAAATCTAATGGTTAGCTAAAAGGCTTCTTTATTTACCCAGAATTAAGAAAAGGAAATTCTTGAAGATTTGTATAATAGCTGATAAGTAATGTTAGAATACATAGTAGCTGTTAAATTAGATAATGTCAAACCCGATTTAAATGACTTGCCTGTCTTCTCCCTTTAATCTGGGTGGGATATGTTAACTCACTTAATTCTCAGCAACTCTAGAAGAAAGCCCTGTTATATACAGTGTTTCCATTCAGACATTTCAGTATAGTGACAATTAGAAACTACTCTTGTCTCACGGATGAACCATGAGTCAAATTCAGACCCATGCATAATGTAGCTCTATTTCTTATTAGCCTGTCTTATATATGTTGACTCTTCATTCTCTATTATATTAAATAGGAAAATTTCAAATACCCATTCCAATGTATTGAAAGTAGCTGCCTAGAGGATTCTGAAACTACATCTGTCCTCAGGAAATGTCTGATTTCAGATTAGAGGTCATTTTATGAACAGATATTTGAGATTGGTGGCCCAACCTTATTTCTAACTTTATATCAAAAACTAGATTGCTGGAAAATTATTTAGTCCTGTAGTTTAGTGTTTCATTCATTGTTTCTCTAATATTGTATGAAAAGTATTTGTGCATTTTCTTAAAACTTGCTAATGGTGTAACTCGGTATTCCCTGGAGCGCCAGTGGTGCTGTCGGTTAGTGGGCAGTACTTGTGCAGCAGCTCAGTATTCTCTGCGTAAGAATTCACATAAATTCTTCAAGAATTGAGTTTCAGAGAAAAGTTTCATTTTGATTTGCCATACTTCCTTTTAGCCGCTACTGAGAATTACAAGCTCAGGTTTTCTACTTGCTGTGACTGCAAAGAAGTTTGGTGTTATATTTCTAACTATAATTAGCCTAGGGTTTTGATGGGGATAATTTCTTTTTTAATTCTCTGTAACAGAAATTTTTAATCCATCATCTATGTACCAATTTAGGGAGGTAATGAGCCCCTCTGAAGTAACAGCTAAAATTATTGATGTTTGGTGGGAATTAGGGGTGGTATGTCTTTGGCTTTTCTGTGATTTTCAGTGACTTCTACTCAGGGCTTCTCAAAAAAAAAGAGATAAATCATTTTGGGGGGATTAACTTTTCATCTTATGTTCTATTGGTCTAATTGAATATAGAGTCTTTGTAAGCCTCTCATAACCTCCTTGGGAATACTTGGGCTATAAATCATACTTTACATTCAAATCATCACTCTACTTCTCAATTTTGTCACAGTTAAAAATAGCTTACCTGTAATTTAAAAAAAAACACTCATTCTTGGAAATTTAAGAGTACTGTAGTCAGTGTTTTCATGCAGGCTCTTGTGCCTACTACATATACTGTATTCTCTGTGAAAGGAGCATTTTTCCTATTTACTTACTTATAGTTCTGGGTATTGAACAAAAGGAGCACTCAGCTACATTCCTAGCCCTATTTAATTTTAATTTTATTTTATTTTGAGATAGTCCTTGAGTTGCCCAATTAGGCATCAAACTTGCAATCTTCCTATCTTAAACTCCCAAGTAGCTGGGATTATAGTTGTACACTATTGTTCTGGGACTTGTCTCTTTAAGTGTGTTACCTTAAATAGGTAATAGTAAGTTATTTGTGTAGTGGTTTATGTTAGTCAGCTTTCCTGTTGCTGTGACAAAATACCTGACACCCACAATTTAAAAGAGGAGAGGTTAAATTTGACTCAGTTTGGGGTTGTTCAGTACATAGTCAGCTGGCTCCAAAGCAGAAATGGCATGGTAAAAAGGCACGAAAAAGGAGGAACTAGGGAGGGAGTCATACCCTGTAAGACTCATGCCCCAAGTGACACCCATTACAACCAGGTTCTATCTCCTAATACCACATTTACCTGTAAATTCATCAGTGGATCAATCCACTGATGAATAAAGCGTTCTTATGATCCAGTCACCTTCCAAAGTCCCACCTCTGAACATGTGAGAATTTTGTAGGGAAATTCAAATTGTAAACTATTATCAATTTAGATTTAGAATTAAAATATTTAAACAACAAAATCTGTCAATGAAAACAATATTTCTGTATTTTCTTCCACAGTTTTTTAGAAAAACAAAACATTACAAATTAGCCTTGATCATTTTTCTGGTTTGTTTATGGATATGAAGCTAATAATGCTTCCAAAACATATGCATAAGGCTGCCAGCAATTATTTGACATACTCACATAGTCATAGTTGGTAAGCATAACAAATTGAGCATCTTTTACCAAAATCTGAAGTGTTCCAAAACCTGAAACTTTCTGAGTGCCAACTTGATGCCATAAATGGAAAACTTCCATACCTGACTTCATATGCTAGGCTATATTAAAAACACAGGTGCACTAAAAATATCGTCTAGAATTTCCTTTAGCTCAAATGTTGAGGTATATATGAAATACAAGTAAATTTGGGATTTAGGCTTGGCCCTTGTCACTGAGATATCTCATGTGAATGCAAATATTCCCAAATCTGAAAAGAAATCTGAAATGCAACACTTCTGGTCCCTAGCGTTTCGGAGAAGGCATACTCAACCTGTTATATCCTTATAGGAAAATAAGGCTGGGGCTTTGAACCTCACCACTCAGATTAATTTCTACAGCTGCCATTTTAATATTGTCCTAGGTCTTCTAATGCAAATTATATTAACAAATATAGCTGTTATGTTTCTGATTGTAGGAGACCTTTTGAACTAATTGGATATTTACTTGCAACAAAAAAAATTTACTCCAGCTGGAAAAGACAAATAAAGGCTGCTCTTCAGTAGGTATTACTTTGGTTGTTTGAATTAGAAATACGTATATACATACATATTTTTCTATTGAAGAGATGACTGACTAAAAAACTACAAAGAGGTCATAAAAGTGGTTGGGTGTTTGAATTATACAGCTGTGTAAATGATGATGTAGTTCTTTACAGTTACAGAACACTATAAAAGTGATCTTAGGACTATACCTTAAAAAGTTAGTAAACACCAGCACCCAGTTTTTTACTTTTCATATTACATATATGTGTTTGAATATATGTATATGTTTATATGAAATAGAATTTGTATGACTTAACCATAGACATTGAAATGTGTTTTTTTAAAAAAACAAAACAAAAACAAAAAATATACATTTTCTTAAAGTGATTTATATTTCCACAGTAGGAAGAAACAAATTTTATCAGCAGCATTGCCTTATCATTCATTTATAATTAATGTATTTTACTTTTGTAACTAATTTGGTAAACTCTCTTGTAAAGAGACTAGTAAAATTTTAGTGATGGCTAGTATGTTTTTAAATTTTATCTTTTAATAAAGAGTATTTACTTGAGAAACATTTGCTGAATACTTAGCACATGAAAAATACTGAAATGTGTTTTGTGAGAATACGCAGAAATAACATATTCCTTGCTTACAGATTAAAGGGTTAAATAGATTTGGAAAGTGAATTCTAAAATGTTAGAAGAAGTTTTACAGAAAACAAACTTTTGAGTAGATGAAATTGCACACTAAAGTGCTACAGCTTCTATTGGGAAATGAGAGGACACAGTACTTTAGAAGGGGCAAATAGACTGGAAAAATGCATTCTGTCAGGCAAAGGATAACAAACAGTAAGAAAACCATGATGACTGTGATAAGTAAATGGGCATAGTACACAGATAGCACATAGTACACAGCTCACACATATAAAATACGGTGACTACACAAGCACATAAAGAGTATTCAGTCTTGCTAGTTACCTGAGAAGCGCAGGTGAAATGAGAAAGAACAACGCGCAGTGCTCGGCAAACTACTACTGTTACGACTGAAAAATAAAACCAAGTCAAAAGCACACCGGCACCTGCTTCTGTAGCTTTAAAAATGTTTCCTCACAATTCAGTAAGTTAACATAAGGGGCTTTAGTTGATAAGAAATGGTTTAAAATATGTATTAGTACCTGAAACAATGAAAATGTGGGAGTAAGCAATGTTACATGAAGAAAAATAGCTAAATAAGTTGTGTTTAGTCATTGGATTGTTCAACATGCAATAAAAATAAATGGGCAAACTATAATAATATAAAGAAGATGCAAAAAATGTCATAAACTGTATTACATTTAATCTATGATTGTATGTTCATAAAACATAAATATAAATACAAAAAAGCTTGAACATTTAATTTATAATCTTGCGTTAGATTTATGAGGGTATAGATAATCATCTTTTTGGTCTCTGAAATAGCAAAATTTAAATTTGGCTTTATATTTTCAAGATCTAGTTTTTGTTTCAAGGTACCATCAGTCTACTAGGATAGAACTACAGAGAAACACTCTACTCACTTGAGAGAGGCTAAATATTCTGGAATGCTCCTGTGTACTGCTCTGTGTTTCCTGAAGAGCCTGTAAAACCTGGGCACACGTTTAGCGGTAGGCGGATGTCTAACGATGGGGGCGAGTGAAGGTGAATACTTGCTCCTTGCCCCAAGGGCAGTCTGCCTGAGTTGGGTAGGTTCATTGTTGTATCTGTTTAGACGCTGATGTTAGTTACACTTTATTAAATGCTCCAGCTGATGTTTTATATAAAGAGTGACTTAAAACCAGGCCTGGTGGCACATGGCCTATAGTCCCAGCACTCCGGGAGGCTGACGCAGGATTGCAAGTTCTAGCCCTATCTGGGCATTATAGCAACTTAGTAATACTCTGTCTCAAAATTAAAAGAAAAAAATTTAAAAGATTAGGGCTGTAGCTCCGTGTTCAAACCCCAGGAACACCTTAAAACAAAAAGCTGATGCACGGAGAGGTAATTATACCTGAGGGATGCCTGGTAAATCCTGGGTCTCAGGGATATCTGATTGCCCTTTCCTTCTGGGTTAAGTGGCTGGTGATGAGGACAGTGACTAGTAATTCAGTATCCAGTGTTTCTTAAGCTGGTCCAGACTAGTTGGTCCAGACCTAGCAAGCTGCTAAGGAGACATAAGTTGAAAAGGCTCTTTTTTCTTAAGAAAAATGTTGGGAAAGGAGGAAGGAAAGAAGGGGAAATAATGTATGTGTGTATAGCTAACAGCTGTACTACTGCTTTCTATTGCTTTACTGAAAGAAACAGTTAATTATTACTTGTTTGATCATTATTGCATGTCTATTTGTTTTCCTGAGAAACCATTTTGAAGATATCAATACAGAATACAACAACATTGTTAATTTCCTACTGCTTTGTCTGTAACTCTGTATTGTTTGTATTGTCCTTATGCTATTTTGTAAATGGATATGTTTGTTAATGTTTTCTTCCTTTATTCTTAAAATACAGTCTTTAAAACAGGAAAAAAAAAAAAAAAGGAAAAGTGTTGTCCAGTCTGGATAGCTAAAGGAAAATGAGAAATGCAGGTACAAGAGTCAAAGTGGCAGGAAAAAGCCAATTCCAGATAATTGAAACTGGTCTGGGTGGGACACCGTTGTTCTCTTCTTTTCTATTTTACAAAAGAATGAGTGTCAGCACCCTGAGCCACCTGGGCACACAGGACCAGGCGGTCCATGATCACGCTGCTAGTGCAGCCCGTATCTAGGTCCTGCACATGCCTTGAGCTGCCTGGGGACTTTGGATCAAGCAGTCACTGATCCTCTGACATCGCGGTTTGTGACTGAGTACAGAGACAGCCAGGTACACCTCATCAATTTCCTAGGGACAGTAGAGCAGGTGGCCCATGATCTGGCCACCATTACAATCTGTGCCGGAGCCCTCCATGTGCCCTTAGCTGCCTGGAGACAGTCCACAAATTGCTGACACAGTTGTTCGCATCTGGCCTTTGCATGTGCCCTGAGCTGCCTAGGGGCACAGGACCAGGTGGTCCGTGATCACACCGCCAGTGCAGCCAGCATCTGGGTCCTGCCAGTCCCCTGAGTTGCCTCGGTACACTGGATCAGGCGGTCTGCGATCCACTGACATCACGGACATCTCAGATCTCATCTAAGACCTGGGAGAACTAGGTACACTCCACCAACTTCCTGGTGACTCCAGACTGAGCAGCCCATCTCAGGGCCCACTAAGGGATACTTCTGACCACCAGGAAAACTAGAGACAGTAGCAAACTTCGGTGAGCTGCCAGGGAAGAGTGAGACTGGGCACTCTGCTCTGGCATCAGAAATGACAAGACGAAGGACCAAAATGCAATCTCAGAACTCCACCCCAGTCAGAACAAGTCCAGGAGATATCAGCATAGGAGAACTTGGTAATCACACTCCGAAATCGCTGAAATACTTGTAACTGAAGTAAAGAAACAACTCCAGAAGGCCATAGATATCAGATCAGAAATAATCTCTCAGGTAAAAAATGAAATGACAGCAACAATGAAAGAATAGCTCAGCATATTTAAGACATATATTAAAAAATAGATGAGCATAGGAAACTGATGGAAACGTTAAATGAACAATATAGGAAAGAATTGGAATGCATGAAACAGATTCAAAGAGATATCCAGGAAATCAAAACTTCCATTAAAAGCTGGCAAAACCACCTGAATGAAGCTGAAGATAGAATTTCAGATTTTGAAAACAGCATGGTAGCTAGTGATTGCAAAAGGAAGGATGTCTTAAAATTAACAAGGAACCAGGAAAAATCAATTCAACAGCTACAGCTCCTGTTTACCCACAAATTAGGAAAAAATTTTAGCTGACTGTCCCTTGGCGAAATGCCTTCTCTCTAGAAGATATAAAGAATTAAAAAACCTTAACCCCCGCCCCATTGAAAGCTTCAACCCCAAAATGGGCATCTAAGAGAAATACCTCTCAGATAAAGAAATGTAAGTGGCACATAAATACACGAGAAAATGTTCAACATTGTTACTGTTTTTTTTTTTAATTCATGGTACTTTTGAAGCCAAAACATACCTAAGAAGTAGTCGTATACATGTCAGAATTACTTTTATATCTCTTTTTTTAATCCCTCATTTTAATTTGGAGAAAATAGAAGTATTTCTTGGGAAAAATTTGTAGTATACATGCTGTCATTTGCTTTACCCTAAGTCCATAGAATTTTAAAATTAATAATCAGAATTTTAAGAAATCTACATTTGGTGCCATTCCTTATGTTCATACTTTTGCTTTTCTTCAGTTAGATATATCTTTTCATCTATTCCATTGCTATTTTTAAAATTTCTAGGTGAGATGAGCATAGATTTAAGAAAGGGATTAACGTGAAGAAGTGACAGTACATATATAACCATGTGATTAGTCCGTAAAGTGTCAATGAGTTATCCTGACAGTGGAGTCTGAGCCTACCACAGAGGTGGAATTGGCATGCTAGCAGGATGGAATGGCAACTGAATATACAAGATCAGACCTTATTAAGCACACTGAAGAGAAGACCCTGAGCTTACATTTTACTTAGAAAATCTATGGGTGGAGCAGTACCTGTCTCACAGGAGGGACAAAGGATGGCAGCCAGTTATATTTTTAGTAGGATGAAAAGGCAGCGATATCACTAGCACTGAGACTGTGAGAGAGGTAAGTTAGAGTAGTGAAAATGGTTTTGATGTAGGTATGACTAGCCGTGATAATAAGGAAGCTTAAACATTTTTATCAAACATTTTTGTTTGACCTGTTAAAAAATCACCTTAATGAATAGTTTTTCAAAGTACTGATTTTAAGTGGTTTCCCTTTGTGTATCAGCTTTATTAACAATAACCGTCTCCCCAAAATTAGGTCATTATGTTTACTGTAACAAATATTTCTTTTCCTACAGGTTTTATAGAAATTGATGTAAGCCCCCAAAAAGAGAGGATATTTGTTATAATGTTCTGACTTACATAAAATAAAATACCTTTTGGAAACACAGAAAATTCTTGACCATTTTTTTAAGGTAATCAGTTTTAATTATTCATTCTTTCTTTTGGCATGACTGGGGATTGAACCCAGGGCCTTTGCCCTGAACTATATCTCCAGCCCTTTTTGAGATTTTTTTATATTGAAACAGGTGCTTGCTAACTTGGTAAGTTGTCCATTGGTTGGAATTTGGAGTTTTCCTGCTTCAGCCTCCCAGAGCCCTAGAATTACAGAGCTGTAGCTATAGTAATCAATTATATAACGGTGAAATCTCCTTTTTAAAATGAACATTGCAGAAGAAAAGAAATCACAGTCATTTCACCCTGTGGAAAATGTGTGGGGCGGGGCATGCACCTCACTAACCACATTCCTGTGGGATCCCCTTTTCTCCTTCTGTTCTCCTTTTGCACGGGGCCCCTTCATAGGCCATCACTCTCCCACTGAGCTATAGCCTACAGAACTCCTTGAGTTAACTGTGAAAGCTGCTGAGGGGTCATCCCCTCATTTCTACAAAAACAGGGATCTTCCCCATATCCATTGTCTACTTCATGGGAGACCCTTGTACTCATTTTTATAAAGTCATGTAAGTTGTCTTTTGGGCATAGTTGGGCAAAAGGTTGAGTTTTTCTCCTTTTCCCAAGTGAAAGCACTACATTGCTTGTTGCTGTGTCTTTTGTTCTCATTAAAAAATGAGATTTTAAAAAATCACTTGACTCAAATGCTGTAACTTTTCTTAAAGTAGAATTAGGGACCAAAGCTTATATTACATATGTATGTGTAGCACATCAAAAAATTACTTTGCATCTTAATTACCCTGTGTAAATTGTGTGGATAATTTGCCATATTTGAAAGGATTTCTCAAGTTCCAGTTCCTTATGGAAAATTTCTCAGCAAGATTAGTTTTTCTAACTTAGAAACAAAAATACAGTAAAAGACAGTAGTTTTTCATACTTTTTTTCTGAGTTAGAACTGTGCAGGGGAGGAGACAGATTAAAAGGAATTAAGCTACGTTATGTACATGTACCAGTTCCCATGAAGAATGTAATCATTATGTACTGCAAACATTAAAAAAAGTTGAAAAAAAGAAGCATATGTAGAATTAAATTATATTGTTGTCTATGGTTTTGGTATACAAAGTCTTTAGCTTCAGGAAGAATAAAGCTCTTAGAATTTTGCTAGTTGCTTTTCTTATTTAAAAGCTAATGATTTCACAGAGTTGTGCAGCCATCATCACAGTGAACTATAGAACATATTCATCACCCAGAAAAGGTACACCATAGCCATTGGAAGACATTCCTAGTTTGTCCCTCCTCCGTTTCAGCTCCCTTCCCCATCACTTATCTGTTTTATTTCTCTAAATATGTTTATATTCTATCTCTTATCTATAGTTTCTTCTCTTTAACTAGTATCTCCCCTCAGACTCACCCCTCAAGTACCCGAGCCTTTAAGAACCACTGTCCTCCCTTGCCCTTCTGTGAAAGCAGCATGTATATTCTGCCTGTAAGTAGATTATTCAGTATTAGTCTCTCTGCGCCTACATGTTTCACTTATCATTATGTTCTCCAGCTTCATCCCTGTGGGTTGCCAACATCAGAAGTTTGTGTTAGCTGACTAGTATTCTTCTGTCTGTCTGCTATCTATCTTACACACACCTACATAACATTGTCTTTATTGATTCATCTGTTGAACACCTAGGTTGATCCTGTCTCTCATGTGTTGTGAACAGGGCCACGATAAACATGGGAGTGGAAGGACTTCTTTGTCATTCTGCTTTCATCTCTTTTGTCTGTACCTGAGTTGCTTGACAATATGCTTGTTCTGTTTTTAATACTTTTAAGAACCTCCATATTCCTTTTTATACCAGGCCTACTAATTTACATTGCCAGCAGCACTGTGTTAGGTTCTCTGTTTTCTACATTCTTGTCAGCATTTGTTATCTTTTGTCTTTTATATAATACCAATTCTACCAGGTGTAAGACACTTTATTGTGTTTTTTATTTGAATTTCTCTAATTAGATAATTTCCTCATATACTTCTTGTCCAATGGGGTATCCTCTTCTGAGAAATATCTGTTTGAGACTTTTGCCCATTTGTTAATAGGGTTGTCTGGCTGTTAAATTCTTTGTAGTTTGCACACTTTTTTTCATTCAATAAGTTGTCTGTCCACTCTGTTATCTCTTAACCTGATTCTTATGCCAGCTGTATTATATAGTATAGTTTTACTTTGAGAAAGTGACACTTAGAGTATGTCTTAATTACTTTCTTGTTGCTGAGATGCAGTACCCAACACCTACAAATTAAAGGAGGAAAGGTTTATTTTGGCTTACCCTTTGTAAAGATTTTAGTCCATTGTCATCATGCTCCAAGGCAGGGCAGCATGGCAGAGGGGCATGGTAGAAGAGAAACATTTAATGGTATATAAGCAGGAAGCAGTGAGGGATCAAGGGAAGAGGAGGGATAGATATCCTTCCGGGCAGTTTTCACAGTGACCCACCTCTTCCCACCAGTCCTCGCCTCCCAACATCATACCCTGTAAGCCAAAGTAATTGAAGCATTACTTTGACTCTTAATTAACTATAGCCAAAAAGATGTGGAAGGCGAGGGGGATAATACCACATAAAATCCTACAAGGAGGTAACTAGAAGGTAGGGCACCAGGAATACAAGGATTTGTGTTTAAGGAATTGTAGAGGTTTGAGATTTTATATTCTAAGGATAAAGAACCAATGTAGAGGGAAAAGCAGAAAATTAAAAAGTCATAATTGATACTGCAAAGCAGCTTGATTGTGCCCAAAGGAGATGGAATTCAGATCATTGAGCATCACAAATGGCTTAGTTTTTCCTGGAAGCATCTTTGTATTAGTGTTTTTTATTTCTATGACAAAATCCTGGAGACTGGTTACTCTATAAGGAAAAGTGACTTTAAATCACATTTCTGAGATCTCAAGGCCAAGCTACCAGCATTGGACTTGGCCGTGGTGAAGACCTCATGACAGACAGTGTCTTAATAGCAGAGTAAGTAGAGAGGAAGCGATCATGTGGCCAGATAGGAAGTCAAAGCTTCCAACCATTTGGAGGCAAATCACATACAAAACCTTCCAATCCACCACAAATGTATTCATTCCATCTCAACTTTCCTATTTTTGTTACAATATCACTCAAAATTCCATGTCTAAAACCTCTGAGACTTAAGGAAAACTCTTTTATCTATGAACTATATAAAATTTGAAAACATGTCACATAATTCTAATATGCAATAGTGGGATTGGGATAGGAAGACCGTTCTTCATTCCCAAAGGGAAAAATACACCAATAAGAAGGAATAACTGGCCCAAAGCAAGACCAAACCCCAGAAAGGCAGACATTAAATAAAAAGCTCCACATCTGGTACTGTGTACACACCTTCAACTGGTGGGTGAGCTTCCAAAGCCTTGGACAGCCCTGCCTCTACTTTGCTAGTTGCCACATACACAGTTGGTCTCTGGGGCCGCACACTAATATTGGTGGTTTTCCTGTGTGAGCATGGCATGCTAGTGAAAGCCCTACCTTTCTGGTTTTTGTACTGTGATTTGACTGAGTATTGCCCTATCAGGTGCTCTTTTATAGGTGCTCCAGCGGTACGGAAACTTCTGCCTGGCCCACCACGCTTTCCTTTGAAGTTCGGTGGAAGCTGTTAGAACCTCATACTCTATTCCTTGTGTGTGCAAACGCAGCTCCAGGTGAGCGTCATTGTTTGGCAAAGGCTTGAGCCTGAGCTTTGCTCTTGGATCTGCTTGTCTCACTGCAATAGTGGCTCATTGATGCCTCATTGACTGACTGTAGGGATACAGCTTCTGAGGCAGTACTTGGAGAGCAACCTAGGGTTTTCTGAAACAGTCCAGTAATCCTGCCTTTCCAGACTTCTGGGCATGTGATGATAGGGGCAGCCTCAGGATTTATGATGTGCCCTAGTGCCCCCCTTGCCTGAATATTTTTCTCATGTCCTTATGCAAAACAAGTAGCCTCCTATTATCTGTGATACTGCTCTTTTCTTGTACTCCTTTCCTTGCTAGGCTGTGAATTTTCCAAATCTTCCCTTTCTGCTTCCTTTTGCTCATAAGTCTCGATGTAAATCAGGCTAAAATCATCCAATAACACCTGTGCCACAGTCTGAATGCTTTGTCGTTCTGGAATCTCTACAAGATGAGTTATTCTGTCATTCTTGATTTTGGTCTTCCATAACGTCTTAGGGTAGGAAAGAGCATGGCTTAGTGATTTGCAGTGGGTGTAACATGGGGTGCCTTTAGTGCAGTCTCAGTTACAGTCACTGTTTTCATCTGAGACTAGCTCCCTCTCATTTTCTGAGACCTCACCAGAATCATCCCTGATCTGCCTACAGCACCCTATGCTTTCTCTAGCATCCTCTTCCAGACTTCCAGTCTGTGTTTACAAAACCAGTGCCAGACCTCCATGTTTTCTTCTTTTTTTATTTTAAAGAGAAAAGAACAAAAACAAAATTAACAAAAACAAAGACATAAACAAAACAATGTAAAAACAATACAGAATTTCAAAACAAGGTGATAGGAAATTAATGGTTGTTGTATTACATATTGTTATCTTCAAAGTAGTTACTCAGATAACCAGATCTAGGCGTGTAAGATTGATCAAACAATTAAACATTAACTGTTCTTTTCGATAAACAAATAGAACTTAGGAGTATAATTACCTCAGCTATCTTGTGTATATATGTACCTGTTTTTTCCCTTCTTTCTTTTCCCTCATCCCAGTTGCTGTTTCCTTTTGAGCAGTTTCTTTGTTCACAATATCTGTTGTAACTTTCAGATTTCATTTACTTTCAGGTTCTTACACTAGGAAGGCAATAAGATGTTTACACATGTGAGTCTGATTTATTTCACCTATGAGTATGGTCTCTAGTTCCATCCATTTACCTATAAAAGTCTCTAGTTTACCTTTCTTTATAGCTGAGTAATACTCCATTGTATAGAAATACCATGCCTTATTTATCCATTCCTCAGTTGATGGGCATTTGGGTTGTTTGCAAGATTTAGATATTCCAAATTGCACTGCTATAAACATGGGTGCACATATATTGCTGTGGCATGATGTTTTTAGTTCTTCTGGGAAAATACCCAGAAGGGGAATAGCTAGGTTGAATGAGACCTCTAATCCTAGTTTTTTGAGGAATCTCCAGACTGATTTCCACAGTGGTTGCCATTCTTTCTGGGGTAAGAGGGAATCTCAGTGTTGTTTTAATTTGTATTCCTCAAGAGACTAATGATGTTGAACCTTTTTTCATGTATTTATTTGCCATTTGTATTTCTTTATTCAAAAAGTGTATATTCATCCCAGGTGCCCATTTTTGGGTTGGATCTTTGAATTTGGGGACCTGATTTTTAAAATTCATTATTTGTTCTAGATAGAAGTCCTTTGAGAGACAGTCAGCTAAAATTTTTCCCAATTCATGGACTTCTTTTACTCTGTTGGTGATTTCTTTTGATTTGCAAAAACTTCTCAATAAAATGAGATCCTAGTAGTTGATTTTTTGAAGTATTTGCTGTGCAGTTTGCAAAACCTCTATATTTTCAATATTGCTAGCGATTCCATCTTTATTGCTGATTTTTTCTTAGCCTGTTTTTATTATATGAAATACCTGTGACAGTTAACATTATAAAGGATATGATTGCAGCTCTAGAGCTGCAAAGTTGAGGGAATTTATCTGATGATGCCTTCTTATGGCAGAATCCTAAGGCAGTGCAGGCCATCACATGGCAACAGATAATAGACATGTTGTCTATGTATCTTCAAGTCTCTCCCTCTTCTTCATAAAACTATAGGATTCATTCATGGGGGCTCCACCCCAGTGAGCTTACCTAACACTAATCATCTCTTGGAAATTCCATCTCTATACACCATAGCTGTATTGTTTCTACCCACTGAATACTTCACAATGAGGATCAAATTTCCACTCATGAAAGCCTGGAAGAACGCATTCAATCCATACCCAAACCACAGCAGTATCTGCCCCATTCTATGAACCTAGTGACACAAAGTACAAATATATGAACAAGTTTGACCTAGAAAAGATGGGTGAGGGTCAAGTCAAGGTATAAATGAAGTGTTCATGATCAGATTGGAGAGATGACTAGGACCAGCAGCAAATCTTTCCTAGGCTTCCTGAAGGAAAATGGGAGTGGAAGATGGAATTAGCTAGAGGCTGATGGAGAAATCAAGAATCATGGTGAAAATAAAAATGTATCCCTTTTTGCCCACTTCTCCTTCCAGTAGACGATTTTGGTTTTATATGTACTAGATTCTCTCTGTCTCGGGGTTCTTCACCCCTGAATGCATATGATTGAGGAAATGAGACTATTGGTAATAATGATGGATTTGTCCCCCCAGTACAGGGTGCTTGTTTTAGGTAGATAATGCATTCAAAACCTGCTTAGAGTTGGCGTGTAGAGTTGAAAGCTAAAGTCCAAAAGCTTAGAGTGTATGTTGTTGGGGACACACTGAAGTAAAGAAATGTAGAAGGTGATTGAAGACTGCACTTTATTTATTAGCTAGATAAAGAAATCGTTTCTCACATTCCAAAGAGACAGGACAAGGAAGTTTGATGGGGGAGGAAGAGGAGAGAGAAGAAGTTTACTGTGGTCGTGCAAAGGGCCCGTTAAAGAGAATCTGAACTGCTCTGTGCTCCGATAGCAGCTTTGAGTTCATATTTGAATTGGAGCAGGACTAGCAGCAGATGAAATAGCCTGTGCAGGGTGAGAGCTCTTGAAGAGCAGAACACAGAAAGCCCATGGTAATGGAAGCAACATTAGAGAGAAATCGTAGGGGAAGGAAAATGATGTGCAGCTTAATGTGGTGAAGTTCCTAGTAGAAAAGAGGGGGAAGAGTTATTGCCTATTTGTAAATGAACAGCATGTTTTGTTAGACTCTACCATCCCAAAAGGGGCCAAGAATCAATAAACAGTCAGAAAGTGACATCAGGAATTAGAGATTCCTTGAAAATCTTGATTTAGAGTCCCTCTGCATTCCTGTGGGGGCCTCAGACAATGCCTGTGCTAGGGAAGGTCCTGTAGCTCGTGCATTGATAGGTTCCTACCCAAGCAGCAGTGGACCAGGCAAGTCTGTCTCTGGGCCCTTACGTGCAGTTAAAGACTCCTCCTGTTTTCCACTTCCTCAGAAGTTTTAAAAATTTTTATTAGTGCATGTTTTCAGTATATAATGTTTACATTCCTTGTGGGAAGTTGGTACATGTACATCACACATCTTTTTTTTAGTCTCCTTCCCTTCCCTTCTTACCCTTCCCGCATGGTCCCCTTCCCATCTGAGGAAGACCTATCTCCCCACTTCCTGTTATATATATCTTTTATTTTTTTCTTTATATTTTGTGTTTCTCATATAAGAGAAACCATGTGATATTTAAGCTTGTGTGTCTCATTATATTCCATTTAATGATAGCAGAGTGTGTCCATTTTCCAACAAATGATTCAAATTTATCTCTTTTTATGGCAGAATAGTACTCCCATGTGTGTAAATACATTTTATTTATCCATTCATTTGTTGATGGACATATAGGCTGCCTTCAAGATTTACATACTATGAATTATGCTGCTATGGACATGGTCATGCATGTGTTACTATAGTATGATGCCTTTGACTTTTGGGAAGATACCTGGGTCAAATGGAATTTCTAGTTTTAGTTTTCTGTGGAATCTCCATACCAGTTCCCATGCTGGTCGTGCTAGTTTATATTACCAACAACGTACATGGGTTCCTTCTTCCCTGAAACCTTGCCAACATTTTTTTATTATTATTTGATTTCCTGATGATGGCCATTCTTTCTAGGATAAGATGGAATTTCAGTATTGTTTTAATTTGCATTTCTCTAATAGCTAATGATGTTGAACATTTCTTCCTCAATGGCTTCTTCTGTGAAGTGTCTATTCATTTCACTTATTTTTTGATTGGGTATTTTATTTTGGGGAGGCCTAACTTTTTTTTAGTTATTTTATATATTCTAAATATTAGTCTTCTGTCTGAGTAATAGCTGGCAAAAGTGTTTTCACATTCTGTAGGTTTATTCATGGTTTCCTTTGCTGAGAAAAAGATTTCAGTTTGATATGATCTCACTTATTGATTCTTGGCAATATTTTCTGTGCAATTAGAGTTCTGTTTAGAAAGTCCTTGCCTATGTCTATAATTGTAAAAGTTTTACCTATTTTACTTTTTAGTAGGTTACATTTTAACATTTAGTTCTTTGATCCATTTTGATTTTAGTTTAGTACATGGTGAGAGATACAGGTCTAGATTTACTCTTCTGCATGTGGATAGCCAGTTTTTCCAGTACCATTTATTAAAGGGGGTATCTTTCTTCCAGTGTATGCTTTTGGCCCTTTTATCAATAATCAAATAGTTGAACATGCCTGAGATTGTTTCTGCATCCTCTGTTCTATTCCACTGAGCCTCACGCATGTGATTTTGCCAGCACTATGCTAATTTTTATCACTGTAGCTTTGTGGTATAACTTCAATTCCAGGATTGTGATGCCTATTTTTCTCTTGTTACCCAGGTTTCCTTTTACTATTCATTTATCCAGTAGTTTTGTTCCCTTTCTTTATTGGACTGATCTGCCTACAGGTGTTCCACAAGTAGAGTCAGGGTCAGAAATCTGTCTGTCCTGATTCCACTGTTGGTCTACTGTCTGGTGTAATCACTTTTATATGTAGTACTTGTGTTGGGATGGTGTACTTGTGTATATAACACTTGGCTGAACTGGTCTGTTGCTCTCCTTGAACTCCCTTCTACAAGAGTGCCTTACGCCTGCATTACTTTGTATCATAGAGAGGAGCCTGGAGCCAGTGCTTGGGATTGACGGGGACCACTCTGCCCACTACCTTGCAAGGCTGATTCTGTTTTCATTCAAGTTTTTGTATAGGAACTATAGAGTACATGTAAATAAGACAGGGTAGTTCTCATACACGTACCCTCTGAATACATGTATCTGAAGCTTTCAGTCTGAAGCCGTGGCAAAAGTGACGGAAGTAATTTGAGTGAGTGCATCCTTACTAGTGCCTGATAATTTTTAGAACACTGTGGCAGAATGCTCCCTGTTTACTCTCCTTGTGTGGATATTTGTTAGTAGTTTAATGTTTAATAACAGTTTTAGGACTTCATTGTAACAGATTCTTTTAGGTGTGTGTTTATTTTTGTTAAAGAAATCTGGTGTTTGATCATAAGTGTTGACTAAGAATGATAATTTCTAACACTAATGAAATCCTCTTGAATTTATACTTCACTTATCAGGCTATCTCTGATTAGGTTTTTTTGTATCTGCTCTTTTCTGAGAGTGACCAGAGAAGAACAGAACATCTTACTTATTCATTCCTATGGTCTCTTTGATTAAGCTGCATTAGGTGCTCAAAAGTTAAAAAATAGGTTGGGAATATAGCTCAGTGGTAGAGTGCTGACCTAGCATGTGGGAGGTCCAGGGTTCCAACCTCACATCACACGCCAAAAAGCAAATAAAGACAATTAAGACAATAGCAATGATGAAGAGATATGAACCTTGAGTTTCAAAATTTGTATTCTAATGGGCCTTCAGAAAATGATGACTATGTGTTGGGGTGCGTGTGTGTAGGAGTTTTAAAGTGGGAGTATGAGACAATATACTAGGTTCTCCAGAGAAACAGAATCAACCACATGTATGTATATATATATATATATATATATATATATATATATATATATATAGTATGTCTATCAAGAGATACTGAAATTTATTATAAAGAATTGGTCCATGCCATTATGGAGGCTGAGAAGTCCTAGTGTGTCCAGTTGACGAGTGAGAGACCCAAAAGAGCTGACAGTGTACATCCACTGTGTCTAAAGACAGAGGCCTGAGCATCAGTGGTGTAAGTTCTAGTTTGAAAGCTAGAAAACTCAGGACCCAACAAGACCCCATGTTTCAATTTGAGTCCCAAAGCAGGAAAACAGTTTTCTCATCTTAACACAGGCAGGCAGGAAGAGTTCTTTCTTCCTTGGGTAGGGTCAGCCTTTTGTCTTGTTGAGACCTTTAACTAATCAGATGAGAGCCACAATGCTAGGGAAGGCAATCTGCCCTACCCAGTTTACAAATGGAAATGTACTTCTCATCCATGAATACTGTCAGAAACATACCCAAAATAATGTTTGATCAAGTAATTGAGTACCTCATTTTTTAGCCAAGTTGACATACAAATTAGTCATCATAAATGGTTTATAATTTGGAAACAATTTTATTAAAAAAAGACAATGTAATAATTTTAAAGCATCATGAAATAAGTGAATAAATTTGTTGTATTATGAACAATTTCCTTACTTTTCAGCAATTTTTTATTTGAACCAGACCGTTCTACATGCTGTTCAAATATGATCTAGATGTTAATAAACTTTACTGATTCAGTCATTATTGTGCAATAACCCATCAATACAGTGGAAAAACATGCTGTTGATAAATAAAGCAAGTGTGAAAGGCCTGGGATATTGATTAAAAAATTATTTTTTGAGACTGAGAATATGGTTCAGTAGTAGAACACTTGCATGCATTTGCGTGATCCTGGGTTTGTTCCCCATCACTTGCAAAAATGAGAGAGCTTTTTTTTAAAAGCACAGTGACTGTGAATTACTATATTATATTTATCTCTGCATGTGGTACCAATTTATGATATTGAATCATGTTTAAAACTAGTGGCAGCCTGTAAATGCAAAATGCTAGTATTTTGTGATACCCTTAAAGTTATGAAAACTCATTGTAATTGAGACTTTTTGTCACTAGAATTCTCTTTTGAGTTTGTTTGGGTTTTTGAGGGGTATCGGTTTTTTGGAACAGGGTCTTGCTATGTTGGTTTTTGTCTTAGGCTGGCTTTGACCTCAAAGCCATCCTCCTGTCTCAGCCTCCTGAGTGTTGAGGTTACATGTCTGTACCACCATGCCCAGCTGTCACTAGAATTCTTTGCTTTATAGAATGCACTAGATACTCAGTTTTATAAATATTCTACCTAAGTCTCTTTCTCTGTCTTTGTGTCTGTGTGGTGTCCCCCCTACCCCCGCTACTGCCCCTTGAGCCCAGGGCCTCATGCATAGTGGCCAAACATATTACCATTAAGCTACAGCACCAGCCCTCTTTTTTTCCAATAAATGCATTGGACATAATAAGCAGAGTAGAGTTATGTGAAAGTGTTCATTTTTTAACAGTTTTGATAAATACTGTCT
Source organism: Dinomys branickii (assembly GCA_004027595.1). Classification (NCBI taxonomy): domain Eukaryota; kingdom Metazoa; phylum Chordata; class Mammalia; order Rodentia; family Dinomyidae; genus Dinomys; species Dinomys branickii. The sequence goes on along the minus strand of PVLD010016781.1, from coordinate 22,858 downwards.
AATTGCACTTATTTGTTCACTCATAAAGAGCTAACTTGGCTACTGGTCGGGATGGGGGCTTCATGTAGGATATTTGGTTTAGTTTTGAAGACGGTCTTGACGGAGTTGTGATATTCCCATTATGGAGCAGCTGTGTGCCTTCCGAGTGCGAGGCACCGTGCTGGGCAAGGGAACTGTAGTAGTGAACAAAGCTATTGTTGACAACCATGTTCTGGAAGAAAAGACTATAGCAAGTACTCTGTTTAGGTGAGGTTGTGAGAGAGATTATGAAAGAAATTGGGCTGCTCTCAAAGCATGTCCCTTGGGGTGAGGATAGGGAAAGCTAGAAGGAATTACCAAAAGATACGTTTGGGGCCTAGTTTGAGTCACTCAAGCAGGGGAAGGAATTGTTTTAGGCTGCTTGTGTAAAGGTTTTGAGGTGGTTAAAAGCTATTCTAGGGGCTGAAATTAAACCAAGAAACCCTCAGGTGTCTGGAGTACGTTGACACAGGATAAGACTGAGGCTGGCTGGTCTTTCTAGCTTTATTAAGGATTTAGTTTTCTCCTAAGAGCAATGGGAAACCTTTGAAATATTCCTAGTGGTGGTGTTCCAAGACATATATGTTTCAAAAACACCACGTCCCTGCTATGTAACAATGGTTTGTAATTTTTGAGATTGTCTATTGCTTTATAGTTTCAGCATCCTTATTGTTAGTTTGATAGATGTACATACATTTTTTAATTAAAAATATAGCAAACTGAGTGTGTAATGCCAGCTACTGGGAGACTGAGGAAGGGGAGATCACAAGCTGCAGTCCAGCCTGGGTGACTTAGTGAGACCCTGTTTCAAAACATAACAAGGGCCAAGAATGCAGCTTAGTGCAAAGGCCTGGTACTAGAACAACAAAATAAACAAAAACTTCAAAAAAACCTTAAAAATGAAATCCATATTCACAGGGGTGACTTGAGAGAAGAGGGAAAAGATGATTCAAAGCTCATAATTCAGAATACTCCCTTTTTTGTCACTGTCAGGAAGACTGAATTCGTATTGGAAACAGATGTCATCCAGCAAACCCTAATTCATCAGAAGTCTGAATTTTAGCTTCTTTCTCTCCATATTTGTTTCCATCTCTTCTGAGTCCCGCAGAGTACATCTGAGAGGATGTCACTCAAGTTCTTTAAATATTTCATTATTCTAATTTTTGCTTTTAAATTTTACTTTTAAAGAAACAAACTTTAAAACCGAATACTAGAAAAGTGTTCCAGAGCAAATTAAAAATAATTTTTGACTGAAAAAATTGTAACATATGAAAGGATTAATTTTCACTAATACAGAATTGCCTTTCATATATCTTCTTTGAAGGTGTCCACAGAAGAGGAAAAAATGGTGGAAAGTGTGTTAAAAAATTAACATGTTTCATAATGGTTTTTACCCCCTAAAATACATGAACCTTTTCTTACAGTAGGATCATGACACAGACTCCTGTATTCGAATGATCATGCGCTTTTCTTTTTATACATAAAGCTAAGCTTTAGTGCAGCAAGTGTGTGAAATGTACAAGTAGTGTATGGGGTTGTATTTATGTTCTTTAATGAACAAAAATAAAGCAAAGTTATTTCAGAATATTTACATTGTGAGCATTTGTACTTAGGTATACAGTAATTTTATTTTTATTTTCAATCTTGATATTTTGAAATGATGCCATTATATAAACAAGAATTGACAAAGAAGAAGTTGTAGGTTTTCATAGTATTATTTTTTTAACAGAATAAATTTTTGTACTTAAGAAAGAAAAAAGGTTTTTTCTTTCATTCTTAAACAAGAAACTAAGGTATATAAGTAGTTGCAGTGTTTTGGAAAACAAGGGTTTGGTGAACACGCTTCTGAAAGTAGACAGTGTGACCATATCATATATGCTTTCTTAATAATGCCTGACATTATCAGATTGATTGCTCAGTGTGAGGCCTAATCAGATCTAAGTGTGGTTGGTGGTTAAACACTAGAAGAATAGTAATACGATGAGGGAATGAAATCAGCTTTTAAATAACGTACGTTAAGTACAAAGCTAGGAGTATGTTGGGTGTTCGTTATTTCATAATGACGTATAAAACTGTTATATTCATACAGACTTCTCAAATCCACTCTGACTTACATTTTCAAAGATTGGCTACTGCCAGAAGCTAGACATACTGGTAAGATTCTTATTTGATAATTGATGATGTGGGTTTCGAGCAACTACAACTTTCTACAGGCTTCAAAGGACAAAGTTTTTATCTACACATGGTGTTTACTGTGTAAACTTCACAGGCTATCCAACCCATCTAAAAGCTAAAGCCAAAACCACTGCTTACTTTTCCTAGGGTCAATAAAGTATTTCACTATGAAATAAGTAACTGAAGTAACTGTTTCTCCCTTTTACTTAAAAAAATTATGAAAATTAATAAATGATTCTAAGTAAGCCTTAAATTAGGGCTTGTGAATTAATTCTAATTCTACTATTTTTAAGTATAGCCTAGGTTTTATTAGATTAATTCACTAAGTGTTCAAAGACTAATTACCATGTGTAGGTCATTCTAGGCTGTAAGGCTATATTAATGACCAAAACAGTAAAGATACAGTCCTCACTAAAAGCACTGTTTCGATGTGCTCAGATTCCATACTTCTTGAGGGCTGATGTCCAGACTACTGAGAAATAAGCATAACAAATGCCATCTATATTTCACAGTTATGTTGCATAAAATTTATGCAGTATTTTTATATTCTGCTATGACATCCACTTTTAGGCAGTGTTCTAAAGCTAGAGCTAATAAAACTCAAAGTGACTATTCAGATATTATCCAATCTTTTGTTATCATTGGAGATTAAGATAACAAAACTTTGACAAGTGAGAAACACAAGCAAAATGATAATCAGCTTTCACCTTCTGGGAAAAGAGTAACTGCATTTCAGAAAGCAGTTTTCCAAAAAAACATTTGTTAGCACATACTTGGGCACCTTATCTTTTAACACATAAATCACATCATATGGACATATGAAAAATAAAAATATTAAATTTTTCAACTTGCTTAAGATTTGTAACTGAATGCTAGGATTTTACATATACTTAAATATATTTCACTGGCCAAGTCTTGAGTCATCAAGTAAAGTTTTAAAAGCTTGAATAGAATAACCTCTTCATTTAACTTGCTAAAAATTCTAAATGTGGCTTTAAAAGAGCTGTCTTTTTAAAAAATATAATTGTACCATTCTTTAATTTTGAGGTAATTGACACATTCAGTTCAGAGATTGAGGTGTGATTTCAAGAAATGCTTACCCAATCCATTTAGTACCTTTACCACCATTCACTAATGTTTAAAATCAATAGTAAACATCTTTCATTCTGTTACAAGGCCATAAATGCAAATAAACCTGGGAGAGAAAGCACAATTGAATTATTGCAACATGAAGGTTCAAGTCACTAATACAAAGTTCCGTCTGGAGGATGCTTCTCTATCGGAGAAGAGAACATTGTGGGAGAGGATAGGGCTTATGAGTTCCAAAGATTGATAACATATTTTAAAATTTTACAAAGGTAAATCCCCATTGCTAAGTCCTTCAAACAGTTTTGGGAAGTGTTTTAATTAACCCTCTACAGTTTATTAATGTTGCAGGTTTTTATACTATTAATATTCTTTGGGAATCATAAATGTTGTACATACAGTATGCTGTACTCTGTTCTTCTACAAGGAAGTGCTGATGTGTATCGGGATCACATTGATGCCATTTTAACTGGGAAGTTTTCAGGAATTATGAAGGGGACTAGAGGCCTAGAGATATAGCTCAGTGGTACAATGCCGGCCTGTCAAGCGTGAGGCCCTGAGTTTGATTCCTGGTACAAAAAAAAAAAAAAATTAATGGGTCTAGACACAGTCTCTTTGGTTCTTCTTCTTCACATTTTACAATCAGTTGTTTTTTCAGCTGTGACTGGCAGCTGACAGTGTGAAGGTTGCTCTTTTCTTTGCCAGCCTACTTACCCAATAGTAGCTCTCATGACCCAGTTGTCTTACGCACTCAAAAATAGCGATCAGAATGGTACAGTGTTACCTCAGTTCACAAACTTGATTTTCTCCATGATTCTGGTCACAAATTCAGTTGATCAAAAACTAAATCAAATTCAATGGTAAAGTTCAGTGTTGACCTTCTGGGGAAATTAGATTCAGTTCTCATCCAGTTCAGTTTACAACTAGAATCATTTAACCTCTAGTAGGTTGCTTATCACTAGGGAACATTGCCTTATTTTCATTGACTGTTATTTGTTTAAATGGCTATTTTGATCCAGAGCTTGAAGAATCACTCACTCATGGGTGGGTAGGGATTACTGTGTTTGCTGTTAGAATTTAAAAGAAAAAAAAACTGTGGCATTTTTATATAGTGGAATATTACTCAGCTATAAAGAAAGGCAAATTTGAGGCTTTTACAGGCAAATGGTCACAATTAGACACCATACTTATAAGTGAAATAAATCAGAGGTACAGATGCAAGCAATGTATTGTATCACTAGTGTAAGAACCTGAAAGTGGGAATATAAATTAGGAGGTATGAAGGGAATCTGCTCAAAAGTAAAGAACAAATGGGATGAGGGGAAGGAGAAAAGGAAGCAAGGGACAAATACATATGTATGTATGTATGTGTGAGTAGGATGGCTGACATGGTTCCACTATTGACTTATGTTGCTTTATGGTAAGGAACAGTTAATGATTGGTTGTTTGATCAAGATTGTATGTCTGTATGTATTTTCCTGAGCATACACTTTGAAGTTATCAATATGTAATACAACACCCATTGTTAATTCCCTGTCACTTTGTCTATAATTCAATTTTGATTGTACTGTTCTTGTACTACTTTGTGTCTCATTGTTAATGTTTTCCTTTTCTTTTTTCTTTTTTACTTTTAAATAATGAAAAAATGTAGAACAAAACTATGGTCATTTGCGAGTTGGTAATTCAACGTCGAAGCTGAATATAAAGGTCCTTTGTACTCTCACAGGAATATGCCTGACTTTTTATAACGTAAAGCTGAGGAGGGGGAGAGCTGCGATATGCGCTCAGCAGCGCCCTCATGTGACGGGTCCTCACCTTGGTGGACGTCCCGGTACATACACCATAAGGTAGCAAGAAAACTTGTCTTGGCAAAACCAACTTGATGTCTTGCCATTTACAGATAGCATTTTTTAAATGTGATATATGAATAGGAAGTAGCAAATAAGCACTTCAAGGGGATATACTGTTAAAAATATCACTTTCAAATACCATGCTGTGTTACCATACATAAAATAAACACATTTCTGGACCCGCACTTCATTTTACACTCTTCCTGTTAGTACTGGGGATTGCCTTCAGATTCCCCACTCCCAGCCCCGGACTGTCGTGCGCCAACACCTGTCCTTTACCTGTTATGCTTCTCCTTTTTATGCTTTTAAATATACGCACTAGCTGCATACTATGAATTTTAAGTGTCTACTATTTAGTTTGTAAATGTTCAAGTATTTACTATTTAGTTGAATTGTAGGTATGAAATTCTAAAGGACTGGTGTCTGACAGTGACATATTGAAGCCTTTCATTATCAGATTATAACAAGCTATTTTACTTTAAATTTCCATTGTAGGAACAGAATAGTTATGTAAAAGTGATTTTTTTTCTTATTGTGGTGAATCTTTAAAATTCAATCTTACTTTTGCATAAGAACTGATAAATTGTACAATTGTGTCTTTCAAGGGTTGTATGTGTTCAAAACTGACTAAAGAGGACCACTGTAAAACATTTCTAAGGGAAAATTTGAGTTAACAAAAGGGTAAATGTGAATATTTTAACTCAGTAATGTGGTATTGGAAGGTAGCATTTTGGAATATCAAAGTATATGCATGAGAATTATTTGTCACAACAAAATCCAGTAAGTGTTTATACTGCTCAGTAATTACATTGGTAAGTATGAAATAGCAGCTATTACCTTTTTTATCTTGTTAGGTCAGTAAAACAAATGATGAGGAATTTTAATTAGACTGTGGACCATCCTTGAAGCTAGTCAGGCTACACTGGGGCCCAGCATTTGCTATCTCTGCTACTTTAGATCAATGTTTAATGTAGGTAAGAGTCACCTAAGGATTTACAGAAACACAGACCTTATTGTAGAAGATCTGGGGTGGGACCTAAGGTTCTACATTTCTAATAAAAGAACCTCTCTCAATGGAAAAGGTCAAGATTATTCCAGTTAAGATTTAGAGTCTAAAACCACAAGTAAAATGATTGTAGATAATATATTTATACTGACTTTTCAATATTTCAGATATTTAATATTAGTTATTTAGCTGGTGTGTACACTATCTTTTGCTGGCTAGACACAGATACCTCTTGGGGTAAAGGTGTAGATTGGTCAGTGAGAGCATTTTCTAAGTAGATACAGCCTGTAAGTTCAAGGCTGAAATTTCAGCTGTCATTCCCTGTCTTGGGGACCTGACAGTATGCAGTATGCAACATCACAGAATAGTGTATATTTCTGGCTTTTTGAAAAACCCCTGGACGCAAAGTATAGAGTAATAGAAAAGATATTTAAAATTATAGTGATAACAAAATCAATTGCCTAAAATGTGTATAAGCAGAACAAGAAACCTTTACCTACCTTTTCATATATTGTAATAATAGGACTTTCCCAACAGTTTTAATATGGTTTCAAATTATGTCTATAAACTCAGGTTAAATAAAATGCAGAGACTAAATACAAGCAACAAATTGTTGAGCATGTTAACTTAAAAAATAACTACTTCCTCAGCTTAGCAGTTTAGGACAGTGATTCCAAAATTTGATAGCACTTAAAGTATTTACAGCATAGAGTTATAATAAACCAGGGCCTGTGATTAAACTGCAAAGATATGCATATACTTCTTGCTCATATAGTTCATATTATGGTTATATTTAGTTTTGTAAGAGTAGATTATTTAACATTAGGCATATTGATTGATAGGAAGTTTTGATTTCCATTTGGTGCGATGTTATCTTTTAATTTCATTGGTTAAAATCTTAGATTACTCTACCAGAAAGGAAAAGTTTATCAAGAAATTACTTGATTTCCATTTCTCTTTATCATCTGTGTATAAGTTCAGCATTTAAATTGTCGATTATATCTTTTTATTTCATCATTTTCTCTAAAAATACTGCATCCAAATGTGTTATGGTGAAAGGTATAGATAATTATTGCTTCTATCTAAAAAATTACTTTGTAGCCGGGTGTGGTGGTGCACACCTGTAATTGTAGTACTCAGGAGGCTGAGACAGGAGGATTGCTATGAGTTTAAGCCTGGGCTGCATACTTAATTTAAGGGCAGCATGAACTACGCAGTGAGACTCTGACTCAGAAATAAAATAAAACAAAACAAAAAATTACTTTGTAAAGCGAGTAACTCCGCTTAATACAGGGATCATTGTTTCTGCTGCCTGAGTTAGTCTAAAGTCACTTCTCCCTTATTTCTCTTTTTTCTATTTAATGTTTAAATCTATGCTATTCAAAAATCATGTAAAGTTATTTACTGTTAATATTCATCCCTTTGTTCTTTTGTCATTATTATCATTTTCCATCTCTAGTCCTTTTGTAATTCATTCACTGTGGAATAGATACTACAGATTGGCTGAACCTGCTCTCTCAAAGCCTGACAGTGACTTCAACCAGGCTGAGTTCTGGTGTCCAATTTGCTGTCTGATTTCTTTTCCCTTCTTCCCCTTACCTTTTTCTTCTGACAAGGTCTTTCTCTGTTACAAACGCTGACCTTGAACTCCCAGGCTCAATCAGACAGTCTCTTGCTTGAAGGAGCTGGAACTACAGTTGTAGAAAACCATTCCAGGCTCCTCTGTTGATTTCTGTAGTTCTGTACTTTTCTTGTCTGCTCTCTAATCCCCTCCTCCTCCTCCTCTTCCTCTTCTCTCTCCTTCGCTTCCTCCTTTTCTACCCTGCACACTCCATCCTCTAGTCATCTTCCAGCCTCCTTCGCTCTTGCTCTCTTTGGGGATTGAAGATTCATCTGAAGAGGCCTTAAATGATATGTAGGAATGAATGAGCCAAGCAGAGAGGCAAGTTATGAGAACAGATCTTTATCCAATGAGGATGCTGCTGTTTGACCTCAGCTCACTGTTATGTGGGGGGAAAAAACAGTTTACTGCAATCAGATATTCTTATCAAGCAAGAGAGATATATAGAAAGCCAAGATTTTTATGTGAAATATTCTAAATTTTGAATATTGGCAGCCAAACAAAGTTTGGAGAATGCTAAGGTTTGAAACAGGGAGTTTTATATAGCTTACACATTGTATAATCTTTGGGTTTATAGTCTGTTATGTTTTGGGGTGTCATAGAGAACAGATTGATGGAAAAAAGTGACTACTCAAAACCTACCCTTTTCTGTTACAACAGGAATTCTGTGGGCCTTTGATTTGTGAGCTCTGCTCTGAATCTTAGCGAATTCATACATTCTAGTAGTTTGGTTCTCTTTTAAGAAATTTTTAGCTAGTTACTTGAAGTTATAATTCTTTGGCTCTCGGTAGATTGATCTTTGAATTGGAGGCAATTTAGTTTACAGTTCAGTCCAGGGACCTTTAAACGTCTAAAATTAATGATTCTGTTATTCATTTGGGATGATGATGCACATCTGTAGTCCCAACACTGGGGAGACTGACGCAGGAGCATCACCATGAGTTCAAGGCCAGCCTACTGTTTTAATTATAACTTACACTGTCTTAATTATACCTGACAGAGCTTAAAGGAGGAAGGATTTACTTTGGCTTACAGTTTGTAGAGGTTTCAGTCTGTGTCCAGCTGGCTCCAAAACAGGGCAGCATGGTAGAGAGGCATAGCAGAGGAGAAACAGATCATAGCATGAAAGCAGGGGGAGGATGTGGAGAGAGAAAAGGGGGAGGGGAGAGAGAGAGAATACTTTTCCAGGTCATGCCTCCAGTGACCCCCCCTCCCCCAACCAGGCTTTACCATATCTACGTGTATCTAGATATCCCTCCAAAGTTTCATGTGCTCATAGACGAGGCTTTGGGGAAATGCCTGGATCCTGTGTGTGATATTGGGATTAAGGGCATGTAATAACTACAATGGTTTAGCATAGAGCTGACAGTGGATAATGGAAGTCCTACCCTGGGTATAGGTGACACCACCCAAAAGACTTGTAACTTGGATGGGATAAAAGGGAAAACAAGGCTTACTGCTTGTTGACTTCCTGTCTGCCACACCAGAATTTCAAAAGTTCTTAAGGTGAAATTTTCAGCATTTGCTACAAATACTGTTAATTTTCATACTCTGGTTTCTCTTCAGATAATAAAGATATTTCACCTTTTACAAATATTGCATTTTTCATTATTTGTCAGGCTTACTAAGTCATTTTAAGAAAATACCTGCTGAATAAACAGTTTGTGTAAATTGTGTTAATATAATTAATAGTTTTTACTGCTTTGTCAATGACAATTTAAGCTGACCTTTTAATTTTTTTTAACTGCAGGTACTATAGTTTGCTGCCACTGTGTTGATCTGAGATAAGGCACCAGCAGTTTTACATATTATTGCTCTTACATTAAGACAAATATCCACACAGCAAGAGAGACAGAGGCAGTCTTAGTATTACTGCTATGAAAATAGTTTAACTTTATTGACCCTCTGAAAGGATAACTGCGATACTCAGAGATCTGTGTGTGACACTGAAAATTGCAGTTAAAATCCTCACAAATGATAACATTTAATACGCCCTTTTTCTTTTGTCAGTAAAAATTTGTAACTATTCTTTTACCTCCTTGCATTTTACCTTGGAGTTTTCCAGTAATATTACTATGAAAACTTTGTTTATTGTCTTAATGCTGGATCTTTATCATTGGTTTTATTATTTTGTTGAAGTACTGCCGTGACCACATCAGTAATTATTTTTGGATAAACTTCAGAAGGTAAGTGGTAGTTAAAAAAAGAAGAGACTGAAAAAGTGTTTAGGAAAACTTGTACTAGAAACCTACCTGATCACTGAAATAGCTAACAGAAACAAATTGAATTGTCCTCTATAACAGTGATTGTAAACTAATTATGTGTACTCCAATGTAGCTCCAAAGCAGCTTGTTCTTTGTGACTTGAACAAGTCACTTGACTATATGCTTCAGTTCCTTGAACAGCTGATATTGCTGTAATTTTGATACTCGTACCCAGGAACCAAGGTAGGCTTCCATGGAAAAAACACAGTCCTTTACTTAAAGCTGCTAACAAGATTTTATTTGTGGCTTTTACCTACAACATAGTATTAATTCAATACACATTACAATTCTCTCCCCATGTTCATTGTATTTGTAGAAATGATGTGTACATATGTATTTTGAATGCTGAACAGCTACGTCTGTCAAGAAAGATAAAATAGTTGGACCAGTCTACACTCCCACCAACAGTAGAGAGGAGCTCCCTTTATCTCACAATCCCTCCAGTATTTGTTATTGGTTGATTTCTTGATGACAGCCATTCTTTCTAAGGTGGGATCCCAGTTGTGTATTCTTTGAAGTATTTCCTCTGCAGTTTGGCTTTTGTTCATGACCGCTGCCTACCCCCATGTCTTCAAGATTTCTACCTACTTTCTCTTCCAGTAGATTTAATGTTTCTGTTTTAATATTTAGATCTTTGATTCATTTTTACTTTAGTGCATGCTGATAGACATGAGTCTGATGTTAGTAAATAGTCTGAGACTGTTTTTGAAGTTGTATGGAATTGGAATATAAAGAGCTATTTTTAGAAATAAATGTAAAGAGAAAATTCTCTTAAATGTAAATGTGGAGAGAGAGAAAGAGGTGCTAAGTTTATACCTTTGGCAAACAGTGGAAAATGAAACAAAAAAAAATCTCTTTGGATGAGGCAGAAGGAAGAAAATTGAAAGATTCAAGTTAAAAGATGAACTTAGTTGATGGAATGAATGTGAAAGCACTAAAAACAGTATGAAACAGTAAGGATAAGATACCTAGAAATAATGTCAATAATTCTAGATTTATAGCATGGTTCTGAGTAGGAGAGAGTGTTGCTCTCTACTATGAGTACATAGTAAGATGCGTATACATTGGTTTGATAAGAGAGACTTGCTTGCCAGTGGCTCCTTATGCATCCATAGTCAAGTTCCCTTACATTCTCCAAATTTAACGTTTTCTTAAACTGGGAAATGAAATGAGTTGGATCAGATAATTTCTAATGTTTATATTTTATGCTGATGGAAAGGAACTTAGATATATTTGAAATAATTTGAATCTATCTAGCCCCCTCCAAGAAATACCTTTTTAAAAGGTGCATATTAACAATACAGAAGAGTGAGATTCATTTTGGTATATTGGTAAATGTCTATAACATATTTTATTTTCATCTCTATAACCTCCCTCTCCCTTTCTCTGTTTCCCTGTTGATCCACCTTTCCTCAACTTCATTTCCAGTCATCTCTCCTTTGTTTTATTTATTCTTTTAAAAAATCGCTCATATAAAGTAGTGATATTCAACTTTCCTAAACTGGCTTATTTTACTGAATATGACAGTCTCTGGTTCCAACCATTTTTTTGCAAATGATGATTTCCCTCTATGTCTGTGTAATACTCCATTGTGTATACCATACATAGGTACAGATATAGAAAAAGACAGATACAGATATATACACACACACTTGCTATTCTGTTATGTTGTGTATGGTTTTCCTTTTAAGAATTAAAGTAGCCATAATATATGTATTTGTGTGTATATGTGTGTGTGCGTATGTGTGTGTGAATATATATATGTATATGTATATAATGGTAATATATGTGTATGTGTGTTATATGTATACACACCATGTATATGATGTATATGTACTCTGTACCATATTTTCATTTGTTGGTGGTATATAGGCTATTTTCAAAGCCTAGCTCTTGTGAATGGTGCTGCTATAAACATGGGTATGCATGCATTACTACAATAGGTAGTCTTTAATTCTTTTGTGAATATGTTCGCATAACTGTAGCAGTAGCCATATCCAAAAGGCTTCTATGCAGAAGAAGCAGGGTTTTGCCTAGGTTGTCACGGTGTGTAACACACGGGTATCAAGTATGGAGACATGCAATGTTATATATCAGCTGCTGTTATAGCCATGACTTGCCCTTAATTGCTCACATCTATCTTAAGTACTGTTGTTAGTTATATCAACACAGTGATTCACTTCTTCAGTGTCTTCCTCCCTGTGCTTTTTGGCAGAGTCTGAGTTGTTGTCATCTCCAACTGGACCTGTTGAAACAGTAGTATCACATTGTTCTTCATTCCTCTTGGAATTTACTTTTCCATAAGTTGTGGGCTTAAATAGCGAGGATACTTTAGTTTTCATTTTGTGGGTATTGGGGGTTAATGACTTTATTAAGATGTAATTCATTATGCAATTTACACATTTAAGATACAGAAATGAAATCCTATACTTATTGGCAGCCCCCCCCCACCATTCCCCTCTCCCACCAGCCCTAGGCATGTGCTTAATTTAACTTTTATGGATTTTTCTTGTCTGGACATTTCATTTAAAAGAAGTTATTTTATACATGTTATTTTATACATATGTATACATACATGTGTGTGAGTGCGTGTGTGCGTGTCTCTCTCTCTCTCTCTCTCTCTCTCTCTCTCTCTCTCTCTCTCGCTTCTTTTATACAACATAATATTTTCAGGGTTGACTAAATTTTTGGAAAGGTTATATGCTTGCCCTGGTTTAAAGAATGTATCTCTCTGGTTGTTACTCAGAAGATGAATCGTCTTCTGAACCACCAGGGACTGTGATTTTTAGTTGGGCTTCCTTTCCCTATTCTCCCTCTCTACCTAACCATCTCCTGTTAAGCTTTAACTAGTCTGTTTCTGTTGGCATCATGCCATTAGTTTCTACCAGTCCCTAACTATAAATTTCCATAGGGTGATTGTAACAAATTACCACAAGCCATGTGACTTAGACAAACAAATGTATCAGTTCACAGTTCTGAAGACTGTAAGTTCAAAAATCAGGCCCATACTGTGTCTAAACCTGTAGCAGAGAATCTTTCTAAGGTTTGCCAGTAATCTCTGCCTTTGATTTAAATAAATAAATAAATATATATATTCTGATTATTTCTTATGTGTGGTATTCTATTTTGCTACATTGTGTGCTATATAATCAATAGTGGAATTGGGCTCACTTTTGTCTTAGAGAAAGTGGCATATGTGATAAAGACTATGGCTTTATGGCTCTGCAACAAGCCAGGTGGAACTTAAATGAAACTATAAATATTTTAACAACATCAATTGGTTTCTGCCACCAACCAGGACTAGTCCTAATGGAAACTGGATCTGCTGATACAAAGTTAATAGGAAGCAGGGCAGGATAAGTCTGCATTTAGTATCAAGAAAACTTAAGCAGTTTTAATCATGCTAGGCATACAGCAGTTTTGATCACTAACAATACAATTATTACTTTATTTTATTCTTTTAAGAATTAAAATAGCCAGAGTATTCTTTTTTCTTTTTGAGACAAAGATTTAGATTTTGGTATAAAAATATAGCAAATAAAAGCGTTCAATTTGTATACTCTTTCTACAGTTTACCTACTGGTCTGTTGCTGGGCTAGAGGTGAGAAATATATCCCTAGATTATTCAGTTACTAGGTGTATATGGTACCCTCTGTAGTGTTTTCTTCGATGATGGTGACTTAAGATTTTATTGTTAAGATTTGAAAACTTTTAGATCTTTTATCATTATACAGAGAATATCAAAATGTTTATTCCAGTGGGATAGCCTAAATAATTTCCATTCTTAATTCTTTTCTTGGATGGGATTGCTTCAGTTAGCTTTCTCACCTTTGAGACACAGCACCTGACAGGCACAACTTACAGGGACATACGTTTAATTTGGCCCACAGTTTCAGGGGGTTCAGTGCACTGTTGGCAAGCTCCGAGATAGAGACGTCGTGATAGCAGCGTTCAGCAGAGCCACGCTGCTTAGTTCACGGCAGCCAGGGCGCAGGGCAGGGAACCAGTGCCCAAGAGGAGTGGATGAGGAACCATATGCAGTACCCACAGTCATGCCTCCGTGACCAACCCAGACACATCTAGGGTGTGCTTTGCTAAACCGCTAGGCATTTCTTAAGCCTCTGAAGATTAATGCTGGTGATGGAGTGCTAGATCTTGAATATTCATGTTTAGGCCCACAGATTCACAAACTTAGACTTCGTCCAACAGAGCCACAAAGTGTAATTACTTATGCTTCTATAAGTAGTTGTGAAGTTTTCCTTGTTTGCTCGTTCCTTTTCCAGCATGAAACATTTGAATACTTTGTTTAGTGCTTCTTTGAGAATTATAGTAAATTTCCATCACACCCATATCACTGAGCATCCAATCTGATAGAGGAGACAGAATTATGAGAATGTGAGGAGCTTGTATGTTCTGACCCCTGTTATCCTGGCATAATTATTAATGCCACTTCTTTCATTTTCAAATGTTCTGGTTTTGAAAATAACTTCTACTGTCACATAGTGAATAACTGTATAAATCCCAGGTGAGTTTAAGCATTAGATGGCTTTAACTAAAGCACCATGGAAATTGAGAAGGGTTAGTTAGTTTATACAGGACAGGAAAAAACAGAGATCTTAAAGCTGACAAAGTCATGTTTAGAAGGCAAAGGACTGGCATTTGGTTCTTGGGATATTTCCTTTTAAAAACTGCTGAGATTTTTGTTTTGAAATTGGAACTATTAAAAGGAAAAATTGAGATGTCTTTGTCCCTTACTTTTTTCTAAATCTTTTCATTTTGTGGGGAATATTGTGCAAATTAAGTAATATTGTGTGTTAAGTAAGAAAAAGGTTATAAGTAATGGCAAAAATCTTAACAAAGTTTGAGGTTGTGTATTATTTGACCTCAAAGATTTTCTGTAATTCTTGTAGTGGCACATAGTTTAATCTATAATACAGAATCTGATACACTGCTCCTTTGCTTTGACCATCATTTCCATTTAATCCATTTAATCCATTTAACTTTAAGCAACTTTTAATTAGGAGAAATACTTGTATAAGTACAAATAAGAATGTTATTGTATTTATAGCCACATTTGATTGTGACTGTAGTAAATGTTGGAGAAGATCAGTCAAAAAATTTCCCCCAGAACTGTTTTTCCCATTCTTTAAAACAGCGAAGGTACATGAGTTTGTTTTTTCTCTTTCTTCCTTTAGCAGAATAAGTAAAGCTGTAATGTAGTGTCCATTGACTCTATAGGTAACAGAAAAAACTAATATTGAATGCTTAGCCAAGCAATACTTTATAGACTTGATGAATAGGTCTCAGGTAGAAAGATGGGGTGGGAAGGCACAGATGTTAGAATCACTGTTTTGTTGTAATGAGAATGATGACCTAAAATAAAATGTACTTTGGTAAATTATCAGTGGAAGAGAATAGAAAATTCAGAAATAGTCTTAAACACATTCAACTATTTGATCTTTGATAAAGTGGCCAAAAACATGCACTGGAGGAAAGATAGCCTCTTTAACGCATGGTGCTGGGAAAACTGGCTGTCTGCATGCAGAAGATTAAATCTAGACCAGTATCTCTCACCATGTACTAAAGTAAAATCAAAATGGATCAAAGAACTAAGTGCTAAAACAGAAACAGCCTGCTGGAAGATAAAATAAGTAAATGTAAGTCAAAACTCTGTTCCAGGATAAACCCTGAAGAATGCTTTAAAAAAAAGAGCTGGGGCTCAGGCGCTGGCTTCCCCTTCAGGGCGTGCCTTCGGAGAGCCCGCTTCCTTCTGCACTCACCACCAGCAAGATTCCGCCACACTCTGCAGTGGCCTGGGCTGGGAGCTGGGCCTTAACCGGGGCCCTTTGGAGACGCCGAATAGGTTTCTTTGGGGCATGTTATCAAATAATTTTTGATGAATATTCCAGTGTTTACTGGTATGAAAATTTAAGGCAGGAATTTATGGCCATGTGGATTTTTATATTTGATAACAAGGAATACAACTAAAAGTCAAATTCTCAGTATGACATTGAAAGCTCAAACCAAACAAATATAAATGGAGCTTATAATATGAGCAAGGCTCCTGTCTCAGAACAGACATTAAGAAGTGTCCATTGAGCCAGGCATGGTGGCACACGTCTGTAATCCTAGTACTCAGGAAGCTGAGGCAGGAAGCGTGCTGTGAGCTCGAGGCCAGCCTGGGCTACATAGTGAATTTAATGCCAGCCTGAACTACATAGAACTACATAGCAAGACCTTGTCTCAACCCCTGCACCTCAAGTCCATTGAAGGAGTGCTTAATACATTTTGCCAACTACTATGGGGGTATTGAATTATATATAATTTTCTGTTTGCAGTTTGCCTTAAATTTGCTAAAAGCAGTTAAAGGTAAATGTAGTGTTTGTATTTTACCAAGGTAATAAGACAGACTGTACAGATAGAAGTGTAGTTGGGCCAGAGGTCAGATTCTCTGTCAAATAGCTCTAAACGTGTTGATGCAAGAAATTTAGATGTCAGGCTTTGAGGAATTGTTGAATTTCCTGTGCTGTTTCCTCTGGTATTCAAGTTAGTTATCTGTAACAATAGGAGGCAGTAACTCAAATATCTCTACTCACCACCCCTGGCACAGAGGTTGGAAGATGGCACCGTTGGCCTTACTGCTGGCCGGGAAGTTTTCCATCAAGGCTTTGCTATAGTCATAGCTGCATTTCCTTCCGATCTTCTCAGGAGAGCATTGCCTCACACGAGTCTTTGGTAGCCAGGTGTTCCCAGGAAGCCTTTCTACCACTTTCACTGTCTGTGATAATACAGTATTTTGTATTCATTTCAAAAGCTTTACCGCTCTGGACAAATGGAGGGATCTTCTGTTTGGCAAGATAAAAATTGTAACAAAACATCCTACTTTTAAATTAAGTGGAAAATTATGTCAGAGCAGCTTATCATAACCTTCATTGTGCGTAAGAATACCCAAGAATCTTGTTAAAAATGTAGACTCCTTGGTAATACCCCATAAATTCTATAATGTAGTGAGTGTAGGCTGAAACACATACTGTGGAAGCCAGTTTTTCCCCAGCGTACCCCCAAATGGAGATTGTGTCCTACAATATTTAGAAGCCTGAAATGATTTTAAACTAGTATTTATAAGCAAATTTAAGTGAACTTGGCCAGTAAATATGTATTTCAAAGCTCATTTCATGGCATTTTACTACTGTCATTTCACAGCTCTAAATGTGAAATTACATGAGCGCATTATTCTTTTACCAGTATACCTTTAAGATTTGAACATAGGACTTGGAAATATTTCTTCCCTTGTTGTTTGGAAATACTGAAAAATTAGGACTCCACAAAAATGCACATACTCTACCTTGCTGGTTAGAATATATTTATCCTATACAGAGTATTTATCCTATAGGGATAGTGGTCCTCAAGCTTTGACACATTCTAAGAACAAAAGAGATTATTTAGATGTGGTTCTGTAGTTCACATTATATATTGAATAGTATACAAAATGCAAGGAAAGGGATTTGTGGGTCCCCTAATTCAGTGATTTGAATAGGGATGAGGTAGAGTGCCTTTCCCGGCAGTATCTGGAGAGAACCCTACATACACTGGCATTAGACTAGATAAATTCTAGGGTAAATAATTTAGAGTTCTAAAGTGCTCTCACCGTTTCAGTCCTATTTGTGTACCTAACTCCTTTCAACACCCTTGTTAGTATTCTAAGCTTAGAAAACACATTTGATGTTATATAGATTCCTCAGGGCTTATTTATTCTTCCTCATGCAGTCATAAAGAATTTAATATTATTGTGAATGTCTAGAATGACTACTTAATTATTTCTAATTATCCTTTTATGATTCTTTAGGTGTTTTATTCATAGAAAATCATTTCTAAAGCCAGTGTTGTGATGCATTTGCTTTATGTTTTAGGAATTTTAGAGTTTTAGGGCTTATGTCCTTTTTCTGTCCCAGGTATCTATCCAGGGTACCATACTACATTTTCCATCATGTCTAGGTTTTTCTCCACTGTGACAGTTACACAAGATTTCTTGTTTCTGTTGACATTGACAGTTTTTTTCCCAATCCCCTACCCTTTATTAACCCCTCTTCCCCTCATTACAAAGCTTTGTTTCCATTTTATCCTTCTTTAATCTTTTTCTTCTCCTTTCCTTTTCTCCTTGCCCCTCCCTAATTCTTCTTGTTTTCTGAACAATTTCTTACTATTTCACATTATCTGTTATACATTTTGGTCCTTATTTACTCACAGCAGGGAGACAATATGATATTGACACATATGAATCTGATTTATTCTACTTAAGAGTATTGGTCTCAAGTTCCATCCTTTTACCTAGAAATATCTCAAACTTATCCTTCTTTATGGCTGAGTAGTATTCCCTTGCAGAAAATATATATCTTTTTATCTGTTCTTCATCTGATGGGCATTTGGTTTGTTTCTAAGATCTAGCTGTTATAAACTGCACTGCTCTAGACATGAGTGTACATATAATAAATCAAAGATCTAACTATTAAAACAGAAACACTAAATCTTCTAGAAGAGGGAGTAGACAGAACTCTTGAAGATATAGGTGCAGGCAAAAATTTCATAAACAAAACCCTGATCACACAGAAAATAATAACTTGGATCTCATCCTATTAAAAAGATTTTGTACAGCAAAAGAAATCAATAGAGTACAAAAACAATCAACAGAGTGGGAAAAAATTTTAGACAGCTGTCCCTCAAAGGACTTTTATATATAGAATATAGAAAAATTGAAAAAATCAAACCCCCAAATTTAAAGAACAGGCATCTGAGATGGGTGCACAGTTCTCATATGAAGAAATACAATGGTGAATGCATGAGAAAATGTTCAACATGACTGGTCATTCAAGAGATGCAAATTAAAACACTGAGATTCCATCTCACTCCAGCAAGAATGGCTATCATCAAGAAATCAACCAGTAACAAATGCTGAGGAGACTGTGAGGAAAAAAGAACCCTTGTCCACCGTTGTTGAGAGTCTGGTCCAACCACTGTGGATATCAATGTGGAGGTTTCTCAGAAAACTTAGGATTAGTGGTCCCATTAGACCTAGCTATTCCCCTCTGGGTATCTTCCCAGAAGAGTTAAAGACATTGACAGTTTTGAGGAATGTGGGTAAGGTTTTATAACATCTCCCAGAGTTGTAATTTATCTGATGTTCTTCTCGTGATTAAGCAGGGTGTTTGGGCTTTGGGGAGAAAAACCACAGCAGTAACACACCATTTCATCGTGTGCCAAAGGGATGTGTAATCACCAAGCTTTATCCCAAATGAAGTTAAGCTTGATCACCTATATAGTATTGGTCAGGTTTCTCCACTGTGTATATTCCCTCCCTTCTTTGGAAATAAGTCACTGTGTATGGCTATATATAAGAGGTAGAAAATTAGCCTCCACCCCACCCATTTGAATATGACATTTTCATTCAGTGGTGTGTGTGTGTGTGTGTGTGTGTGTGTGTGTGTGTTTATTTGGTTTTGGCTTTGGTTTTGGTTTTGGTTTGGTTTTGGTTTTGGTTTTGATTTTGGTTTTGGGTTTTGAGACAGGGCCTTGCTTTGTAGTTCAAGCTGCCTTTTAACTCACTATGTAGCTCAGGCTAGTCTTGAACTCATGGAGATCCTCTTACCTCAGCCTCCCAAGTGATGGTATTGCAGGTGCACACCACCACACCTGACTATGTTTATTTTCTTTTGAGACTTCTTTGGCCTAGAGATTATGTTGTTTGATTTCTAAATATTTGAAAGTTTTTCCTGTTTTCAGCCTGTTGATTTCTAGTTTGATTTCATTATAGCAGAAAGCACACATTTTATGATTTTAATACTTGTAAATTTTTTAAAATTTTCTTATACAGCCCAAGAGTGGGCCTATTTTGGTAATTGATTCCATTGGCTTTTAAAATGCCATGTAAAAGTAGAATCTTCTATACATGTCAATTTTGTCTTGATAGTTAATTACTTGTTCATTAATTCTTTCTCATTTTCTTGTTGCTAAGCACCTCTGGTTTAATTTAGTAAAAAGACCAATACAAGTGATGAGACCTGTTTGTACCAGTGGCACAAGCCACCCAATGGTACAGTCAGACATGTACCCCCAGTCATTTAAGCCAGCAGGAGCAAGTTGAGGCTGTCACATCTTTCTAATGATGTGATCCTTTTGTCATTATGTAGTATCCCTGATTATCTTTAGTAACAGTTTTTGCTTTAAAGACTATTTTATCTGATATTAATGTAGCCATGCTTCCTTCTTTAAAAGATTAATATTTGCATAGTATATATTTTTCCATCATTTTACTTTCAACCTACTTATGTATTACTTGTGTTTTAAAAGTAAATCAAAACCAGTCCAGTTGTTAAATATTCTCAAGAAGTCCTGTAGAATTCTTCAACTAATGTCTGAGTTCAAATGTGAGTAAATGGTACAAATTATTTTGAAATGTAGAAAATGGAATATTAGTACAAGACAGAGTCTGAATATAATCTTATCTATTAAGTCAGTCTTTCAGTCCTTCAGCAGGTGCTTGGTGAGCACCTCAGGTTTAAGTATATTGTTTAGGTTCTGGAGGTGTAGTGATGAGCAAAACAGAAGAAAAACAAACCAAATTCCTGCTGGCCTAGAGTTTATATGATAGTGGAGGAAGAAGAAAGTAAAGAAATAGTCCGTATCTTATGTGGGAAGATGCAGTAAAGTCAAGCTGGGAAAGAAGCACAGATAAGCACTTTCACTAGATGGAAGTGGGAGTGAGTGGCTGGGGGAGGTGAGCATGTTGTTTCAGATACGGTGATCAGAGAAGCCTTTGAGCAAAGACCTGAAGGTTGTGCTCATTTCTCTGATGGCAGAGTGTCTCAGGCAAAAAAAGCACACTGGCTTGTGAGTGGGACCGTTTGGAGACCAGTGTGGCTGGAGAGAAACGAGACATGGGGAGAGTTGGGGGAAACGAGGTCAGAGGCAGCAAGGGGTCAGACCATGTTAAGTCTTAAGAACAGTGTAAGGATTTGGGCATATGCGCGATGGGGAGGCTGTAAAGATTTTGAACAGAGTGGTGATGTGCCTGAGCTTGAATTTCATGATTTGTATATACATATGTGATTGCTGTTTTTTAAATTTTCCTTTTTTTTTTTTTTAATTTTCCTTAAAACACAAAGCTGAACCAGTAATTTCAAAGGTTTTTGTTCCTTCTACACAAAAGTCCTAGGCTTCTTTACCTAATATGGAGCTAAGAGAACTGATTTTTTAACTTTTAGAAATATGGAAAATCATAATTTTATCTGCTAATTATATTGTTGTGTTTGGTATATTCAGCGTTTTCATTATAGTACACCATTTCTGAAAATGAAGTGCACACATGACAATCATTAGATAAAAATAAGTCACAAAAATATTGCTACCATTAAAATCTCAGAATTACATGTAAAAAGATCATTTAAAGAAAAAACTTAACAGAATCTATTTAACAAAATGAGGAACAAAATTTATGGCAAAACTGGGCTAAGGAAATTGTTGCATTTGGACATGCTACAATATAGCTTCGAGCTTCTGGGCAGCCAGTAGTGGTGGCTTTTTGTTTTGTTTTGTTTGCTTTATCCAGTCATGAGTATTTCTGTCTCAGTACTGTATCAGATAATGTTGTTATTTAAGAAAAATAATAGTTTTTAGTTACCCAGGGAACCACTTTTAGGTGCTAACCCAAATGTGTTTCATTAAGGCTTGAAATCACTTCAATAAGTTTTTAAGAAACCAAACACTTTTATAAAGACTTCTTGGGCACTTATTAAAAGTGATGACAGGTGTGCACGGCTATTATTTCTGCAAAGTACAGCTATTTATTTTATTACATAGATGATAAAAGCATTTATTCTGATGCAGTTTTTTTTTTCTTGAAGATTAGGAAAAAATGTGACCCCAGTGATTCCCTGTTCTCTCCCCCTGCATTCCGCATTCCTTCTGTTACCTCTCTAGCGTTGCTCTTCTTGATTAGACCCTAATTTCAGTCCTAATTGGAAACTGACCATAACCCTGGAAAGTTCTTTGACACTGGTAATTTTGAAAACGGGCTTAAAGGGAGCTTGGAGAGACACGAACTGCAGAAAGTCATGAGCTTCCAGAACTTGGAAGAAAGGGGGTTTTTTTCATTTTAAATATTTTTAAATTACATGCATAATGTTTATCAAGTGTAAATCTTTGTCATTATGAAAGGCTAAAGCCTGAGGGAATAAGGTGTAGGATATTTGAGCAACCAGTCTTTGATAATTTCTTCCTCAGAGAACTATGAACTTTACTAGGCTGGAAGAGAGTTTGATGTTCCTGGTCAGCAGTGGGAAGAGAGACCCTTGGAGACAGGTTTTCTGGCACCAAACCAGGCACCTGCATACTTGAATCCCACCTCTTTTCATCTGTAAGAGAAAAAAAAATCAAGTTCCTGTCAAACTTCCATACCATTCATTGGTTTTGATTACAGCATTTAGAGTAATGAATGACAGTATTAAAACTTGACACTTAAATAATCTTCTATTATTGTTAGTAGCAAAATTAATAAAAATAGTAGCATGTAGTAGTAATTTAAAGTTTACAGATTTATTTTTAGTGTCCTGTTTTTTGTGGTACTAGTAATTTTTTTTATTTAAAAAAAATAAAAGTACAAAAACATATTGACAAACAGACACCAATTAGCATAAAAAATAGTACAATCACAACTAATATATAGACAAGGTGATATGATCTCAACAGTGGTCATTGCTTTATCCATTGATATCTTCGAAGTGTAAATATATAAACCCATATACAGACATGCAAATTTAGTCAGACAATTAATCCTCTCAACAAT
>PVLD010016780.1:26475-43997 GCA_004027595.1 Dinomys branickii | reverse complement strand
TTTTTTTTTTTTTTTTTGCTGCTCTGTTGTTTGATACATAGAATTCCTATGTTTCCTTTATAGTTTGTCTTTTCACTATATAATGTCTTCCTCTGGTGGTTTTCTTTGCTCTGAAATCTACTTTATTTGATATTAATAAGCCTTTCTGTTTTAATTTGGTTAATATATACTTTTATGACCAGCTTTTTCTGTCCATTTATTTTCAAGTTATTCATATCGTTATATTTGAAGAGTTCTCTGGAGACTGCATATGATTGGGTTATGCTTTTAATCTACTCTGCTAATTTCTGTCTTTTAATTGGTGCATTTAGACCTTTTGCATGTAATGTAATTATTACTATGTTAATGCATAATTCTACCATCTTGTTTTATTTTCTATTTACTTTTGAAGGCTTTTTCCTACATATATTCCTTTCTTTTCCCTCTTTTCTCTTGGGTAGAACATTTTTATCATTCCAGTTGCTTACATAATGTGTTTTACAGCACATTTCTTTGTATAACATTTTAGCAGTTATTCTGAACATTGTATCATATACATGATGTGTATGATATATATGTGAATGACAGTATACTGGTGTCATTGTGCCTATTTGAAAGAAGTATTCAAACTTCTTTACATTCCTTATTTTCCTATTTGTAATATAATCATCTTAAAATCTCCTCACACTGCACTTAGAGTTACTTCAATGTCACAATTTCTTCCTTTAACCATCAAATATAATTGAGAAACCTCAAGAAGAAAAGGGAAGCCAACCAGTTACCCATATTTCTTCTTACTATCCTCCTTTCCCTCTTAATGTTGCAAGAAACCCACCAAGCTTTTTTTACTTTATTGCATTTTTCTGAATCTTCTTTGCTTATCTTTCCCTGTGCTAAGAATTTTTGTTTTCATATTTGTTTCAAGAGTGTTTGTAACTGCTCATGAAGCATTTTTATCATGGTTGTTTCAAAGTCTGTATCAGTTAGTGCTAATATTTCTGTCATCAGCGTTGATATTTATTAATTGTAATTTTTCATGCACTTCGAGATGTTACTGGTTCTCGGTCTGATGAATGATGTTTTTAATTGAAACCTGGACCCTGTTGTACTATGGTGGTACTCTCGATACTAGTTCAACTTTCCACTTTGGATGGCTTTCTCCAGCCTGACTCCAGCATGGGAAGACAGTGAGATGCTGCCTCACTACTGCCTGGTGTGTTCCCCAGTCATCTCCACAGACACCTCCTGCGAGTCCCTTGTTCCTGCTGAACAAGGGGGTAAGTTCCAGCTCCCATGGTGTCCGCCGATGTCACAGCTGGATGGCTTCTCATTAGGATTCCAGACTCCTGATTAGGTCTCTTCTGATCCACCTAGAAGGTTGGGGGCTTTTCCCACGAGCTTTACAGCATTGCTCTTCTAGGCACATGTTCCCTTGATCAGTGTCTTCCCCTTTCCCCAATGTGAGGTCCCTGTGTCTTCCCTGGCCTTGAGCTTTGCCCAGTGACAGATGGCCATTCTTTGGGTAAATGGGGTTCTGGCCTACCCTCCAGCTGGTTTCCACGTTTGAAGGACAAGGAGGGATTTGACACAGAGAAGATGTCATTCTGAGGATGCAGGATATATGGCCCAAAGATCCTAGAGAAAGCATGAGAGGAAGAGGAGCTCTTCCGGGTTTGCACTGCGATCCCGCAAAGAGTAAAGTTACCATCAGAACCAGAAGACCTATTTGTGTTTCATTTTCCTGTGTATTCAGTGGTCATCAATTGATGAAACAAGGGTCCTTTGAGGGAGTACCAGGAAGCCAGGACTCCTAGGCTGTGCAGTGGATGATACAGCTTACAAGTGGTGGCATGGCCAGCCTGAGACACATGGTGTCAGGGAACTGCAGAGGTGAGAGGATCCATGTGGCTTCAATACAAACGAGTCCCAGAGTGCCCAGCACTGGAAGCCATAACAGCATCACTGTCTTTCTCTCACATGACATGAAATTAACCACGAGAGGTGCACTGAACGACAAAGAACAGGAGAGATGGTGCCCAGAGTCTGACCCGTCTTCCTGTTTGTTGGACGACGGACGATGCACCTGCACTCTTCTCTACCTGTTACTGTAATTCCTCATTAACAAGACATAGTTCCTCCCATGGGCTCAGGAATTTTGCTGCTGATGTTTAAATCAATGTGTTTAAATAGACAGGGGCAGCAAAAAAAAAAAAAAAAAAAAAAAAAGGCCTCTGCCTGGGGCTCCACCCTTTGGGGAAGGAGCAGCTCAGTTCTCAGTTCTGAAGAATCCCCACCAGGCCCAGCCTCCTGGTCTGTCCTTGCAGGGGAGGGAGAGCTCCACGCCAGATCAGGAGGGGAGAAGAGGGGCAGTGCAAGGGACTCTCCACACCACCTCTTTAAAAAAGAAAGAACTGGGGGCCACCCAGGGGTCCTCACTGCTCATACTTCTAGGAGCCGCGCTAGGCCAGCTGACGGGGAAGAGGAGGCAGGGGCTGCACCCCCACCCTGGCTCCCCCACCCTCCCCTCCCCTTGAGGTTCAGAGGAGATCTCCTCCCGTCACCGCTGTCTTCAGCAGCCCCCTTCATGGAGGTCTATGCATGTGGCACCACAGCCATGCCCAGGCTTCATGACACCAGCCCTGCCTCCCGCATGGCCCAACCCAGAACAGGAGCAGCAGGACAGGCCAGGGCTGGGCCAGTGGGCGTGACTTCCCCATGAGGACTCTCTGAGCACCCCCATGAGGACTCTGTGAGCCCCTCCCATGAGGACTCTCTGTGCCCCCCCATGAGGACTCTGTGAGCCCCTCCCAGGAGCACGGGCAAGGACATGTTAAAGAGCATCATAGTGTCCCCCCCTGCCCCATCCAGGCTGTCCCTAGGTTCCCATGACCATAGGTCAGTCCCAGGCCCACACTTCTGCTCCATGTCTGCCCACCAGACAAGCTACCCACTGTCCCCTAAGTCAACACACTCCTCCCCCCCACCTTTGCCTGTTCCCTTCCCACTCTGTGCAGGAACAGAAAGGGAAGAGCTAAGTAGGAGGGAGGCGGACAGAGGCACAGCTCCGGCCCTGGCAGGGATAAACACCAACCAAACACTTCCGGCCACTCTCAGCCCTGGTGCAGACTCAGACCACAGCTTGGCTGTCCCCAGCCTCCTCAACCTCCAAGCACAGCCTCGGGCTTCTTGATGGAGGATTAGGCCAAAGAGTGGAGAAGGACAGAGGCATAGGTTGGCTCCTGTCCTCTAACAGCACGGATAGACGAGGTGGCCACGCTTCAGGTTTGGAGGCCACTGTCCCTGCACAGCTTGCCTGGCCCCACCCACAGATGTCCCCACATGGGGCAGGAGGGGCAGTGGTCTGCTCTGTCCCTACCCCAGTCCCTGCCCTGCAGCACCCTGGGCAAGAGCCCTCTGCTCACACCTGGCATGCGGTGAGCTGGGCATCATGGATTCCTTTCCTTTGCTTTTATTTTTATCTATTTTGCTATTATTTTGTCCATTTGCAGGATGGAGGTGGTTTTCTTTTGATTAGATCCTCACTTTGCATTATAAATGTACACATTATGAAAAACAGAAAACATAGCAAAAAGAAAAAAACATCATTTTAACACCCTTATAAAAATATAAAGTAGCTTAAGCCACAAAATAGAACACAAAAGAAGGAAAAAAAAAAATCAGGCACAGACTGAGAAAGAAATGTGTTCTGTCTCCCCACCTGGGCCCACAGACAGCAGGGAGCTGAGCCCTTTCTCAGTGACTTTGCTGTCACCCCTGCTCCTCCCATCCCCCTCAGTCCTGGCCAGCTGCCAGTCCCCCTATCTCCAGATGGTCCATCGTGGACATTTCGTGCAGATGAGTCACACATGAGGACCTTTGGTGGACAGCACCACTGCACAGTTCTGTAAGGGACGGCATACCCTGTTCCCAGTCAGCCTCTGTCCCTTCTTTCTCATAAAACCCAGAATGACCCAGGGATGAATCCAAAACTCAACCATGTCCACACTTCCACAGTTAATAATCCAGAGCCAACCTGAGGCTCCGGAGTAGTTCCAGCCACACTGGACGAGCTGTCCAAAGTCCAGGCTGGCCTTTCTGGCAAAGTTTCTCCACCAGGCCACTGTGGATACTTGGGTGACAGCCCCTTGTCGTGATCTGTCCACATACTGCAGGATGCCTATATGGACATAAGAAAGAGCTAGGTTTGTAGTTACTGGTGGCCTGCCTCGATTTTCCCATTTCTAAATCAGGGCCTCCACCACCCAGATGTGGCAAGGCTGGATGCGAAGGGGAACCTGCAGGTGCAGGAAGGGATCCCGCATTCACTCACCACTTCCCCAAATCAGCTATGGCAGTGGATTAAGGGGTACACATGTCTAACCAGGCACCTGCCTGGAACAACAAGAGTGTGAAGCAGGCCAGCAATAGGCTAAAATGCTAGGCAAGGACACTGTCAGCCCCAAGAGCCCAGGACCCATGGCCTGGCCACCGTCAGCTCAGAAGCAGCAATGGGCAGGCTGAGGGGCGCTGGCCCTGGGCTGCTCCAGCAGGCTGCCCCATCCTCAGGCAGCAAGGTCTGTGCCAGGTAATCTTCACGCCAGCTGACTACTGCACACACAGACTCGGGAGAGATGACTGCGTGGTGGGTTTGCTCTTCTCACCAGCAGACTGGTCCACTGATGGGTTTGTAGCTAAAAGTGCCATAAGAAGGTGGGTCATGGGCCATGCCCTTGGAAGCTGTATCTCTCCAGACTCTTCCCCAGCTCTGCTTCCTGGTCACCTTGCAGTGGGCACCACTGTTCCGCCGCTCCCCTCTGCCATAAAGTTTCTGTTCTGGAGCTAACCATGGACTGACAGCCCTGAAATCATCAGCCCATGCAACCTCTTTTGCTCTAAGCTGTTCCCATTCTTTTGGCACGTGCAAAGACGAGCTGAGGGTAAAGCTTGGGCAGGAGCAGCAGTTCTGAGCTTTAACCAAGCTAGGGCCAGTGCTGGCCAAATGGATTTGTGTTTTGTCAAAAGGCATGGAAATGGGTCAGAAGCCAACAAGGGGAAACAGGGTCTCTGCAGGAGGGTAAGTTCCAGCAGAGAGCTGGAGCTTCTGCTCATGGAGATTTAATGAGCTCGGAAGAGATGGGAAGCAGGAGGCACTCAGGGTGTAAATCAAATATGAATCATCGGAAAGGCAAGGCTTGCTAAGGTATAAATCAATAGTGCAGCAAAGTCTAAAACATCTACCTTGGACAGGGCTTCTGGAAACCAGAGGCTCAACTGGCAGGTGAGGGGAACAAAGGAGGAGAGCGTTTCGGGGCCACCAGGAAGCAACAGAGGCACCTAGGAAAATAGGGGAAGGCAGACTGCCATGGGTCAGGATGCAGCTGTCCCCTGAGTGAGTTGTCCCCAAAGGGCTGAGTAGCAGGCCCTGAGCACAGGCTCTGCTCCCTGCCAGCTCCTGGAGAATTCCCACTGGGCCCTTCATTCCACTCCTCTCTGGACCCCCTCCACACTGAGCCCAGACCCAAGTAAGGGTGATGGCGCCTCCAACCTCAGTGCACAGGCAGTGCCACCCAGCTGAGTGCTGCGAGGAGATGGAGGCTTGGGGGCACAAGTCAGTGGAGGACACAGGAGTCCCTCCCGGCCTCCCACCTGTCACTCACCCTGCTGGCTGCTCACTGCCCAATGCACCAAGGTTCATCACCCAGGAGAGGGCTTGAGCCACCCTCCAGCCAGCCCAGAGCAGAGGTCCACCAGGTCCACCAATGTCCCCTCAGCACAGCAGCTATCCCATGACCAGCAGGAAGTACCTGATTGGCAGCCAAGCAGCTGGCTTTCCCAGCCCGGTGCAGTGGGTCAGCCTCCTGGGGCTGCTGGGACAATGACCACAGACGAACAGCTGAAAAGGAGTTTATCTTCTCTGCCTTGTGGAGGCTGAGGTCAGAAATCCAGGGCTGGCCAGGCTGTGCTCCCTCTGAAGGCCTCAGGAGAGGCGCCCCTACCGCAGCCAGCTTCTCCTCAGGGCTGGAAAAGACGTAGAGGAACACCAGCTATCCCGGAGCAGACCCCATCCTCTCCACCGGCCTCCACTGACCAGCCAGCCCTGGGCTGGCTTTGTGAAGGACCTTTTTGAGATCACCTTGCTGGTCTTGGCTTTGATCTTTCTGTGTCAAGGTGCAAATGCAGCAGCCTCTGATCCTCTGCCTGCTCAGAGTTTACTACCTGGGGACATGCATCTGGACTGGGCTGTGCTTTGGGCCTTTTTTAAATTTCCCAAAGGACAAGATATAATGGAGGACCAGGGTATTCTGGAACTATCTGTGCATTCCCTGAGCAAGAAAAGCTCTTCTCCACAAGGAAGGGCTGGGAGCTTCCTGTCCGAACCAGCTGTATGGTCGTGTCTTAGCTACTTTTCTCATTTCTGAAACAAAATACCCAACATCCAAAGTTAAAGGAGGAAAGGATTATTTAGCTCACAATTTTTAGAGCTTTCAGTTCACAATTGGCTGGCTCCAAGGCAGAGTGCCTTGGCAGAGGGGAAACAGTTCACACCAGGCAGAAAATAGCAAAAGCAACAAGCTATAAGCTGCAAGCAATAGCAGCAGCTCTCTTTGTGTCCCTTAGGTGCTATCCAGCCTACTCACCCTTAGAGTAAGTAGCACTCACACCCGGGGAAGGGCACCCTTAAACCTAGCTTTGTACTGTGAATCAATCCCAGAATCGCACTCTAAATCCAGCCACCTCTGAAAAGTATTACCTAAAACCACATGAGTTTTAGGGGGACATGTAGACATAAGCCACAACCAGTGGTCAGAGGGGAGAGGTGACAGGACTTGTGCAATGGGAGGGTGCTATTCCCCAGCCACTGGCCTCTTGGTAGGGTTGGGGTGCGAGGCTGTTCTGTTGGAATTAGCTGTATAATGTGTGCTCCCAGAGAGCCATAAAGAGGGTTTGGGAATGTGGGAAGCAGCACTGCCCGACCCCAGACAAGGTCGCGGGTGCAAAATCCTTCCACTTCAGCCCTGTGGCCCAGGCGTTCACTGTCCATGGCCTGCCCCTGCCAGCATGGGTACCAGCACCTCCGTGCTGAGGCAAAACTTCCAGAGATCCCATACGGTACTGAAGCTTGCATGGTTTGTTCTGGTTTGTTTCACTAACATTATATTTTCCAGGTGCATCTGTTTCCCTACAAATGTCTCAGCTATGTCATTCTTTATAGCAGAGCCATATTCCATTGCACTGAGATACCACATTTTCTTTATCTAGTCATCTGTTGGTGTGTATACAGGCTGCTCCTAGGATTTAGCTATTACGAATTGTGCTGCTGTACACATTGGTATGGACCCAGGGGGAGATGGGGAGGATCTCTTGCAACAGGGAAGTGATCCAAGGGAAAAGCACCAGAGGTGAGGAGGAGGAGGAAGGGAAACAGGTAGAATAAAGACCAGCCATGAACAGGGACCTCATAACCTCAATTATGTAAACATTAGGTGCCATAACATGAGCTAAGATTAATAGAACCAGCAAGAATGAAAATCAGGACAGGGGAATTGGAGGAGGAGGGAAGGAGGGGGTGGGGAAAGGGATTAAGAAAAAGAAACAAGCTGTGGCCTGTACATGGACCCACTCCCCAAGATCACTACAGACTGCACATACTGCAAACGCATATTAAAGATAAAATTCCTGAGAAGGAAAAGGCCTGGGGCCCCCCAACACCACCAAGGTGAGCTTCCCTTTACTGTCACCTATCTAACACCTGTGACCCACAGCCAGCCGCCCACTGGGCTTGGAGGGCAGCACCCCACAGTGCGTCCACAGAGGCTCCACGCTGCAGGCTGGGCTGGACTGCAGCTAAGGAATAGAGTTCTGTGATTGGCCAGCCTAGGTCACACGACACATACTGGGAAGATAGGAATTCCCACTACGTGTCGCTTGATAAACACTCGACAGGTGTCCATTGCTCTTTTGTTGTAGCAGCCAAGAGGTACAAACTTAGTCTGTGCAGCCATAAGCCCCGCCTCCTACCCCTCCCTCACAAGGAGGCCAGAGTACAGGGGACAGTACCCCAACCATCCTCACAAGCCCTGTTGTGCCTCCCCTCTGCTCTTCACTGTGATGGCTACCAACAAGTTCCTGGAGTGGCTCCCTAGCTATAGAAGGCCAGGGCAGAGCCTGGAAGAACCTGGTCCAAGGTGCAGGCTGCAGGTCCAGCCCCAGGAACAGGCCAGCTGCACTGACACAGCAAGGGCACCACATCACAGAGGAGCCCAGATGTCAGGAGCCACTGTTGTTACCTGACAACAGTGCCTTTCTGCCACAGAGAGGCCACCAGCCCTGGAGTCCACAGCCCCAGCAGCTCCCTGGAGACCAGACTCATCCTCTCTGAACCTTGGAGGCAGCCTCCAAAGGGCTGCACCAGTGCATTTCCCGTGGCTATGGTAGAAGGCACCTAGCTTCCCTGGCACAGCCCTGCAGGCCCAGCACCCACAGCTGCTTCTGCTCCGCTCTGGTGAGGGTTCCGTGGACAATGCATCAGTGTGCCACGTGTGCAGAAGAGATCACCTGGCGAGACTGCAAGCTAGACACAAGGAGGGCTGCTTGTGCTTATACAGAAGCCCACGCTCAAGGGAACCAATCACCAGGAGAGATGGCCATTCACCCCTTCCTAGGGCGGCTCCACCAGTGACCAGGCCTCTTGCACTGGGCTCCCATCAAGTATTGCCACCCTGAGGACCAAGCTTCTAGTGCCTAAGCCCCGAGGGGACACACTCCAACCACGCTCAAGCCACCTGGGGTCATGGCAGAGCTGCTGATGTCACAGAGCTGGTTCTGTGCGCTGGCCACACACACACTCACGCACACTCACTCACACAGACGTGCTCTGACGGGGAGCCCTTCTAGGCATCCCTGAGCAGCACTCACCTACCACACACCAGCAGCAGCTGAGTCCAAGGTCCTCGGACACCCCGAGGACAGAAACAACTGCTCAGTGCAGGCCCTGGGGAGCCAGGCAGAGGGATGTGGAAGCTGAGGCAGCTATGTATCACCCCAGGAATTCAAGAGGGGCTCTAAGCATGGTGGGGCTCATGCCCCCCTTGAAATTTTATGAGATGCTCATGACTCTGCCCAGCTGGGAAAGAGGCCCCAAGGAGTTTGGGAATCCCAATTCTGCAAGCAAGAGCCAAATCTACTGGCAATTTCTGGTGCTGTCCCACTTCCTGCAGGGCACAGGGACCCAGGGCCTGCTCACCTCAAGACTCAATGCCCTTGTGGGGGACTCTTGGCACTCTTCTCACCTACTTGCCTCCCCATGAGATCGGCAGGACAGCATCCCCATTCAGCAGCTGTAGACACTGAGGCCAGCAAGGCCACTCAACCTGACATGAGCAGTGAAGGATGTGGACCGCCTGACTCTCCAACCACTAGATCGCACTGTCTGGCACTCCTCGACCCACCAGACTCGTGCTGTCTCCAGAGGACCCCTGTGCTCTGAAGTGACAAGAGCGAGGCACGCTCTCCCCAGAAGGCTCAGGAGGAAGGGCCCAGGCCAGGAGGCGTGGGAGCCACTGTCTTTCATGTGCACTGTCTCTTCCACACATCAGTTGCAGGAAGGAGCTCACACAGTCACTGGCAGAGTACCAGGAACTCCACCCGCAGCCACCTCTCCTCACCAGCACAAGAGCCCCTGAAAGTGATGTCGACTCCTGCTCCTCCTCTCACAGCCTGCACCCTCCCGTTTCAAAAAGTGTGTCTGGCTCAGATCTGTGAATTGTTTAACAGGATTGATCCCACTCGGGAGCCCGCTTCTGTCACTTTGTCCCTGGAAAGTCGGGCTCAGATAGGAGGATGCAAACACAAGCTTGAAATCCAAAGGTCCCAGCTTCCGAGACAAGAACGTGGGCCAAGTGCTGCTTCTCACCAGGAGGCTGTTAGGGATGGAGACCAGATGGCCACACGTGGGGCCCTGGGACAAGTGTGTGGATAGTTACTGCCTTGTGGGGATGCTGCACTCACCAGTCAGTTCACCCACAGACACGGTCATGGCTGAATGTGCTGCCCAGGAGCAGGGTCTGGTTGAGGGCATTGCTGGGCTGCAGCCTGGAAGGGTGAGTTCTTGCCTCAGCTCCTCCCTTCCCGCTCTGCTTCCTGACCACCACGACGCAAGCAGATTTCCTCCACCAAGTCCTGCCTCTGTGCCCTTTTTGCCTTGGATCAGCCACCCAGGGACTGAATCCTCTAAAATTGTGATCCTGAGCCCAGGCAGATCTTTTTCTTTAAATTGTAGGTGCAAGTATTTTGCCCCAGGGACCAGAAAGTGACTAAGACCCCCCGAGAGACCAAGACTAACACCCCCCTGAAAAATGGGGGAAAATGCTAACAGTGACCTGTACCATGGGGGCTACTCCCAGCTCAGATCATTAATATGAGGGCTGGGGCAATGCCTGCCCCAGGAAACACCTGCCACACCAGCTCTCCTTGCTCTGGTTGTTATTACAAGTATTACATGTTACGCTGTCACTGTGTATATTATGCTGCTGTGATGATAAAGCATACAATGATTATTAGAAAGCATATAGTGATATGACCAGGTGGAAGGCAATAGACTAAGCTACTCATATGAATCCCTTGGCATCTGTGCCTTCGCCTTCTTTTGCTGGAAGGAAGCTGGAGAAATGTCAAAGACAAGGACCAAGTGCTGGTGCTCCAAGGTAGGCAGCAGGCCTCATTGACATGAGCAGTGAAGGATATGGACCTCCTGACTCTCCAACCACTGAATCACACTGTGATAACCCACGGCTTCTTTATGGAAAAGTGGAAGGAAAGAGCCTAAAGGCTCCAAGTGCAGGGAAATGATGAACACATGGGAATGCTAATTACCCCAATTCTAGCAGTATATACAAGTATGACTGGATATCTGATAGTTAAAATTTTAATGTATTACATTGCCATGAATATCCCTCAAAACACTCCCCTTGTTCCAAGTACACTCATCCCATTGTTCTTGCCACTTTCTGGAGCAGTTCTGGAGTCCTCTTTTGTGAGGGTCTTTACAAAGTGTGACCAAAGACACAGTGAATGCTACTGCCAAGTGCCAACAGGAAGGCAGACTCTTCACAGTGTTTCAGGGTGTCCTCATCCACCTTATTCACCAGTGTGGCACCATGGGGCTTCTGACTCTTGTTTAAAGTCAAAATTACCATGAAAGGTAAACATTTTGAATCAATTCAGGACATCAAGGCAGGCATGCAGGACAATGGGGGTGTACTATCACCTCCCAAGGAAGCAGGAACAACCTCCACCCCAAGAAGCCTGAGGTCAGCAGGATCAGGAACTCCTCAAGCTCAGCCATGCCTCTCAATGGTGGGGTCCAAGGAAGGAAAGGATTTGCCCAATGTCACACAAGTCACGGCCACAAAGTGGGACTGGCTTTGTCTCTGCTGCTGTCCCTGCACCTGTCCCTGAAGCAGGCCTCACTCTCCCCTCCACAGAGGCCCATTTTTATGCAGGCTTCTGTCCTCACAAAGCTGTCCATCAGACAGGACAGGCACACAACCTCTTATCAGAGACCATGAAAACACTTTGAGTGTCGTACACTTTGAAGCTCCACTTGGCTTTAAGTCCAGGCCTGCAAACTATCTTTGCAGAAAAATAACCTAGATTTGTCATGGCACATTTTGACACATTTGTATGGTCTCTTGATCCATCCTTGGGCTGACAATAGCTCTCTGGTTTCACGTTAAAGAACATTCACAACACAGACAAGAAGAAGAGGGGGCAAAATGGGCAATTATGTTTTAAAAAAATGCTGAGACAAACTCAGTCTGCTGAACATGGAGCCCAGTTTCCAGCCAAGTGACAGATTCATAACCCATGGCTCCAATGGCTACTGACGGGGCCCAGGCTGGAAGAGAGGGAACCTTAGCAGGAGCAGTGGCTTGTGGAGCAGATAATGGGATCTGGGCACTTAATTTGCAGGTCATCGGTTTTCATTTAGCCCAAACACCATGTCACTAGGAGTTGCACTGACAAAGCGCAGGCCAGTCCAGGACACTCAGGATGCAGAGGGGACCTCAGGATGGAACCAGGCATCTGGCATGGGAAAGGCTGAAGCAAGAACGGACATCAAAGTGTCAGTTGCAACTGGAACTTGGTCCATACCTAGAAATAGGGAACCGCTCCCCACTTTTCTGCCTGTTAGTTAGATCTCTGTGGCCTCCACTCACAGTCAGCAAAGCCCAGGCAGGTCTAAGACTCCAGGTTCCCTACCCTTAGTGTCTCCTGTGCAGTCCTTGGGGACCTGCTTGGTGGCCACAGGTATCAGCCTCTGTCCCTTTCTCAGGCCTCAGAGGGCACCATGTTTGCCTAGGATGACAGCCACAGCCCAAGGCCAGGTAACACCTGGCCTGCTCCTGTCCAGGCACCAGGTGACCTCCCACCTTTTCCACCCATCCACAGGTCTCAGAAGACCTGCCTTCCTCTTTCCTTCCATCCTGCTTTCTTTCTGTGTTCCCATCTGCAGTACACATGATTGCTTGTATCCTGAGGAGCCGTACATCCACATAAGATATCTTAAAATGTTTATGTTCCCTTCCTTTCCCCTCCCTCCCTCCTCCCTCCATCTCTTGGTCCCCTCTCCATCTGCAAAAGACCTGCTTCTCTGTTTCCTGTTAGCTTTTATTCTATTCTTTATTTATACTTTGGGTTTCTTGTACAGCGATACCTCGGTTGTCAAACTCGATTTGTTCCAAATTCATGTTCAAACTCCAGAAGTTGGGAACTGAACATATTTTTCCCATAAGAAATAGTGGAAAACCAAATGATTGGTTCTGAGGCCCAGAATCACACTTATAAATTCATTTCTCAAGGACTTTAACAAGTTTTGCAATGATTTCTTTCTTTAACTCTGTCATGCTCCTCACCGTTTTCCTCTTAGCTTTACTGCTAGTGTCACTAACTTTCTTCTGAGCCTCCATTAGGATGTCTCAGGGAAATGAAACACAAAACAACAGCACACGCAGAAGGTCTGAACGCACTGACGCAAGCACTACACTTTGGGCAAAAAAACATGCGTAGACTGAAACGTCGCCCCCTGGTGTCTCAGGCAAGACATGACGCGTGACACAGTTTTTTTCAAGCGGAATTTTATGTTTGCCTATTGAGCAAGATCACAAACACCAAGCAGATTTTATTTTTAACTTTGCTGTTCAAGTAGTAGAAAATTTGAGCTCAGAGCCGTTCAACAACCAAGGCATCTCTGTATAAGAGAGACCATGTAATAATTAACCTTGATCTCAAGTCATGTCCATTTTCCCGTGACTAGCCCTTAGAGAAATGCAAATTAAAACACTGAGATTCCATCTCACTCCAGGAAAAAAAAAAAACCAGCTACCATCCAGAAATCAGAAAATAACAGATGTTGACAAGGTTGTTGGGCACAAGGGCAGAAAGGGCCCTTCTGCAGCATTGGTTGGAAGGTAAACTCGTACAACCACTGTGGAAATCAGCATGGAGCCTCAAAAAACTAAAAATAGAAATTCCATTCAACCCAGCTCTGGATATCCTCCCGAAGGAGTCAAAGAGATCATATTACAGTCACACAGTCACACACACACACACACGTTCATAGCACCACGGGAGACATTTCAGTGTGTGCCGGAAGATCATTCATCCCTGCAGAGGAAGGATATGCTGTAACAGTGCTGTAGCACAGATGGCCCTGCAGGACCTTCTGCCTGTTGCAATAAGCCAGCCACAAAAAGGAAAGCACTGCAGATGTCTACTTCCGTGGGGTCCTCAGAGAGGTGGAGTCCGTGGAATCAGGGAGCATTAGAAGTTACCGCACCGGTGGAGGTAGTGTTTGCAGTTTTCCTGGGAGATGTGAAGGTGCTCTGGAGGTGGCTGGCGGTGCGGGCTCCACGGCACAGCGCACATGCATGGTGCAGACTGGGGGACGTTAAGGTGGTGGGTGTTATGTATACAATCAAGTCTTGTAGGACATTTCCACTCAATAGCTAGCCACATATACAACAGCGGTCCCATGAACTGAGACCCCCAGTGACAGTGCAGCCATTGTAGTCTGGTGCTTAAGTACCCTCTTCAATGTCCACACAGGGCAAAGCCACCCAATAACACATTTTCCACCAGGGCCCCCTCCTTTAGCTACATGGGACGCAGACGCCAGTTGGCAGAGCCAAACAGGCAGCCCTCAGTATTCCTCCCCAGGTTGCATCCTTTTCTGCCCTGCCACTCAGACCTCCGCTAAACCATCCACAACATGCTGGGTCCTCTGCTAGGTACCAGGGCTGTAGGTGAAGGAAGGTTTCTGCCCTGGACAGCACAGAAGCCAGGGGTGGGTGCTGGGCCTGAACCTCCACCTGCTCGGGGTTCCCTGCCTCCATGCCATGAGCAGCCCCTCTGCTGTGCCATCCTCCCCTGGAGCCAGCCAACCATGAACTGTAGCTGTGACACCATTTCTCCCAGCAGCCTCTGCGCCCCTCATCCCCTCACAGCCGTCTCACCCAGGTCTGTGAAGGCGCAAGCGAGGCCTGTGCCCTGGGATGAGGGACACTGTGTCTACTCACTGCCACCCACCCATTCCTCATGCTCTGTCTGCAGGTCAGGCACAGGAGATGCATGGGCACTGCACGCCTGGCTCACCACAAGGGACTTGTCCCCAGTCCCACAGCCCACCTCATCCATCTCAGCTTTGTTATTTCCTGACAATGTCGGTTGATATCTTTGTCATTTCCCAGCCCAAGGCTTATTCTTTATGTTTGGTGGCTTGAATGCATTGCTCGCTGTGCCACTGGTTCATGGAAAACCGCTCCGTTGGCCTGGGACTGGGGACAATCAACAGAGTTGCTCCTGTCATAGAGACTTTGTATGCAACTGCTGCAATAGCTTTGATCTGAAGAAAACCCATTAAGTGAGGCTGTGCCCCACTGTGCCATGCTAGATAAACCGATGGGATCAGGCTGCTGGTGCAGGATCTACCCACTGAGCAAGTTGAGTCCATGCTCATCAACCATGGGGAGAAATGTGTGGCGGGGGTGGGGGGGCATCCCTGCAATCAGTCAGCTGGGTGCTCTAGAAGGCCATTCTTGCTTGAACTTTGAGCTGTGCCCTTGTGAGAGCTGAGTTCCCATGTGAGGTTGCACTGTCACAAGTCAAGGCTGCCTTGGTCCAAGCCGAGACCCCAAAGTCACATCCCTGGACTGCTGTAGCCTGGGTGCCCTGAGCTGACCTCAACACACAGCTTCCACTGTCTCCATGGGCTGGCTGGCATGGTGGGCTGACTGACTCTGGGCAGCTCAAGTGGAGGCAGACTATATCTGTTATGGTTTAGAACTAAGTGACTCCCCATGCTTTGTTTGTTTTGAAGGTCACTGGGCTATGGGGACTTACAGTTGAATTATTGTTGTGAGATGGCATCCTGTCAGAGGAGCCAGGGTGCTGGATGCACGGCCTGGAAGTGCTTGTCTCCCTCCCTGGCTCCTCCCTTCTCTCTCTGCTTCCTGGCCGCCATGAGGTAAGCAGCTGTCTTCCGCCAGACCCTTCCACCACACTGCCCTGCCTTGGAGCCGGCCAATGATGGACTGAAGCCTTGAGTCCAAATCCACCTCTCTCCCCTAGTTGTGGGCATCAGATACTGTGTCTCAGCCAGCAGAATCATGACCAAGGTGACATTTTGGGGTAGACATAGTAAAGGACAGTCAGGCCCTGGGCACATTGGAGTAGACAATCAGCTATGGCTGGAGACGTCTCAAACCCTGTCCCATCAGTTGTCCCCAGCCAATGATCACCTTTTCTGGGAGGTGGCTCAGGTGGCCCTGGTAGTGCTTCTTGTCCCATGAGACCCCACACTTCTGTGTGCCGCTGACTGAACTAGGCATCCCCCCCTGCCCAAGCAGAGCCAGTGGACGAGCCACCCCCTCCCAGGATGACATGTTACAGCCTAGAGGAGTAAACTGTCCAAGGAGTGGCACAGGACCCGCACACTCAGGGACCATCCAGGCCACTGGGATGGGACCAGGTGTGGCAAAGCCACCACCTCCATACCCAGCAGGTGACTGTCCTGTCCTGACCCAGGGTCCCTGTCAGGGGCTCGACTGTCAAGAGCAGAGGCGGGTGCCCAGACTCAGCCTGGAATTTAGCCACTTGGAATCACTGTGCAACCAGTACTGATGCCTGCTTTCCAGAGTGTTAGACCGGGATTGCAGCAGCCCAGAGCAAAGCAGAAGGCTCGGCCTGCACAGGCCCTCACACTGGGCCTGGTCCACCCCATGGGGCACATTTGGTTTGGTAAAGGTAAGTTCAGCCTAAGTTGCCCAGGCTGTAAGTGTGACTGGCAGCTCCAGTTGGCAGCTGAAAAACAGCCACAGCCTCCACTCCAGCTTTGCAACACAGTGAGGTGACACAACACTCGGGGCACTATGAGCCACCACATGAGTGACCTTGGCTCACCTGCAGCCAGGTCTGGCCATGACCTGCTGTCAAGCCCCCCATGTGAGACCCACACCTGAGAAGCCCGAGGGAAAGGGGCATTTCCAAAGGCCACCCAACCATGTGCCCAGCCTGGAGTCAGATCTTTCTTGTGAGAAATTCATTTCTGACATGACCTGCAGGTCTTCAGGCTTAAGAATGGATTTTTAAAAACGCAGCTTGTCCACAGAATGAAATATTACCCAGCAGTCAAAAAAGGCACCCTAATACAGTTACCACATGGACAGCCCTCTGTTCAGGTGCTGTCAAAGCCAGACACGAAAGGCTGGGTTCCATTTACAAGAAACATTCAGAGCCACCAGACCCACAGACACAGGAGGAAGATCAGAGGCTGCCAGGAGCAGCCAGGGGAGTGGGAGAGGGCGCCTGTTGGCGTGACTTTCTTTCAGGGGTGATGAGAATATTCCAGGGGCAGACAGAGGTCATCTTTCTTAGTCCATCACTCCTAGACCCCTAAGGAGTTCAACTCATAACAATGCTATTATTAGCTGTGTGTTTATAACAAGAACACCAAAGTAGTTGTTCGTATCACAAGATACCGCATGAAAGACTGACCAACAATGTAGGTACAAACCTTTCCTTTCAACAAGCCAACAGCAATCAGAAGTATAACTATCTTAACTATCATGTGTATTTGTGTATATATACGTGTGTGTGTGTGTACAGATATACTTGAAGACACAAACATGCAATGCACTAGCCATTGTTACTGTCCTACAACCTTTAAAATTAAAAGAATGCCAGAAATTACATAGTTTAAACAACAGACGTTTATTTCTCATCGTTCTGGAGAGTAGAATAAAAAATCAAGGCCCTGGCAGATCACCATTGGTGAAGATTGGCCTCCTGGTTCCTAGCTGGCGCCTTCTCACTGTGCCTTCACAGAGGCCCCCAGGGCCTCTTTTTTTTTTTTTTTTTTTTTTTTGCGGTACTGGGGATCGAACTCAGGACCCTGTGCTTGCTAGGCAAGTGCTTATTCCACTGAGCTATATCCCCAGCCCCAGGGCCTCCTTTAAAAGGGCACCTACCTCATTTGCTAGGCCATC